>WWET01002842.1:55668-71561 GCA_011038615.1 Limnodynastes dumerilii | reverse complement strand
TGGGGGTGGGGCATTTAAATGGCCTATTAAGGGCACGGTTAAGAATGTACGCATGTACTTAATTAGCTTAAGCACATATATACGTACAGAGTTAAGGTTGCCCTATTGTGGCGGAAGTCTGCCAAAATCCGTAAGTATATATTGGAAACTTTTCACCTAGTGTATGTCAGGTCTATGTCGGGGGGAACTCATTCAGAAGCTAATTTAATACCTGTGAGCTTGATTGTTGTTCAGGAAAATATATTAAACAGAACTGGAATCGTTGTTTGTTTTTTGTTTTACAGTAAAAGTTTAATACTTTTATATTTTATATGGAATGACATACCCTCCAACATGACCCATTCCATTAGGTACAAAATACTCTACTCCTCAGTTTCCAACTGTCCGTTACTATGGCAACCACCTTTGTTGAAAAAAATTGTTTTGTTTTTTTAAGTATCAGTTAATTCATTTAAACCAGGTGAGTGACAGTTGGAAGCTCAGGAGCGGATTACATTGTACCTAATGGAATGGGTCATGTTGGAGGGTCTGGAACGATTGTAGCAATCCATTCATTAGCGCACGCAACACAGCATGCAGGATTCACCACAATTTGCACTCAGTACATTTAATATAATTTCCAGCTTTTTCAATAATTGTTTCCAGCATTTATCCTCTGCCATACACGTTACTTACACACACACTACAAGCAATCTAGTTGGTTCAGTGAAGGTTCTTTAGAGAATAGAACAAACACCTTTGGCCGCATACATTTCTCCAGGTGACCCGAATGGCTGCGATGTCAAATTTCACCGTTTGCAAATGACAGCGCAGCTAATGAAGAGCCTTTAGCAGACAGCAATAGAAATAAAAAAAATAATAATATCAGGCAGACAAAATATTCACTGAAGCCACCCGCCGGCAGAGAAGCTCTGTGAAAAGCAGCAGTCATTCTTTCTTCATCTCTTGCCTAACCAGGTCTGCAACCCGTACAGATCTATTTATAAGTCATCGAGAACTCTCTTAGCTCGCTTCTGCAGATACATTGCAGGCCTCAAATTCTATCCCTGCTATCAATTATTAAGACAGCGTAACAGGCGATGTGTTCAACACAGAACTGTAAAAACCTTTGACAACAGAGGCAAAAGGGAAAAAGTCTCACTGCGCATGTGCAGTATGACAACTTCCGGTCGTCCGAAGGACATGAGCGTACAGCGAGCGTATTTTGAGCGTATTTTTCACCCAAGGGGCGTGCGTTTTGTACGACGATAGTCCGGACGCTCGAGTTACTACACAGAGGGGGGATAGCCATTTAAATTGTACAGTATGGGCGTGCTAAGCCACGTACCAGACCAGCGTATCGGTACGAAAATCCACACGTACGCTGGAAAAACTTAGGGTAGGGTTCAGCCGCCGTAAGTAGGTACAATCAATGGGAGTGTCATGGGCGTGAAAGTTTATATGCCCGGGCGATCATACGCTACGCTCGCGGTCGTACGTATGGATCAGGCCCAAAGTGCGTAAGTGGCATGTCTTGAATGGAGGGCCTATGCACCCTCCAGATGTTATATGAAATTTACGTTCGTATCACCTATGAATAGGATATCCGTACAATGGGACGGTTCTTTCCCTCTGTCCATCAAGGTAGACAGGGGGAATGTAAAGGATACAGTAGGGGCTGGGTGTAAAACTTATACATGGCTCTCGGTCATACAGAGAACTGATCCTTTACATACGTAAAGTAAGAAATCTACAAAACAAGGGGAAAAAAGCAATCCTGTTCTGTCACACAACGCAAATGAAAAACACTCCCGTCTACTACAGAAGTCATTCTATAAATAATGATCTAGTAACTGAGCTTTTTAATGTTATTGCCACAATAGATTAAAATGTAGTAACAAATGACACCAAATAACTAAAATTGAAAGCATGAGAGATTATGCGAGTCTCAGAAATACTTTATTATTGTTGTTAATATGACAAAAGTAAATGAAAAAAAATAAAATAAATTACTGTGATGGAGATAATTTGGCTTTCATTATTTTTAATAAAAAACAATAGAAGCCAAATTATCTCCATCACAGTATTTATTTTATTTGCTTTGTCATGTTAACAGCAATAATAAAATAAATATAGCATCCCTTTTATAGCGTTACGGAATCAGCAGCTGATGACACAGGTGTTCAACCGGTCCTGCTACAGAATGGAAATAAAACAAGGTGTGTAGATGCAGCAATAGAAATTTATTATAACGCTCCCAGCAAGATTGAATCAGTGTGAATGACACAAGTAACCTTTATCCCCACACAATGTATTTGTATACCTAAGGCAGGCGTGCAAGGGAGCGAACCTATTGGGTTAATTATGTATTGAGGTCACGGTGCAACATGGACGTCACAACAGAAAACAATGCACAGAGAATAAAGGGACGCAAAACTAAAGAACCGATAAAATAAATAAAAAAAAGAAACATTTCATCTACCTGCAATTGATTTTGATCCCTTCCCCCACAATATTTCCTCCACAGAGGATGGTTCCTTGCTAAGTATCCCATCATTTTATAATAATCTCTGCAGCAGAGAATTAAAGGCAAGACAATGACAAAGGTTCTATCTGAATGACTCTGGTAATTAGCGCATTTATTAATTAACTCGGGAGTGCTCATTATCATTCTGTGCTAAGACAGGTATTAAAAACAAATAAATGTAATGACTCTTGTAACTTGCCATGTATACACACTAACACACACACACACACAATGCTTTCTGTTATAAAGTAGTTTAATTGTATTTGTAAATGTACCATTCAGAAGCTGCAGCTGTTGGATGATGTGGCTTTAGCTTAATTATATAAACTACAAACTTATGAAACAAAGGCAGACCATGCTGTGTAAGCCTCTCGGTTGTACATGCAGCATTGCACTTTATAATAAGACACAGGAGTCAGAGGGGGGCACAAGGGAGCATCTGCATTGCCCCCCCTCCCAAATATAAAGGGGGCGCCTACAGCAGGGGGTGCTGAGGAGGGAGGGGAGGGGGAAGGTGCTGGCAGAGTATCGAACAGAGACAGTACCAGGTACTGTCTGTGCAATCCTATTGGTGTCTCCTCTCCGCAGCAGCAGCTCCCTCCCATCTGAGTGACACTGGTGTGACAACAGGGTCATGTCAGTGTCATTTAGTGAGCAAAGAGCGCACCAGAGGAGAGAGGCTTCACCAGGGTAAGTTTGCAAACAGGAGGAGAGGCACACCAAAGAGAGAGGGGTACACCGAGAGGAGGGCTAAATTCTGGCCCCCCAACAAAACATTTTGAGATGCCCCTGTGAGAAAAGAATCGTAACAAGGTATGGTGGACAGTCACCCATATTGACTACATCGCCACCAAGTTGGCTGCATACAAGGTGGCCCGTCGTCGTCATCATGCTTTCTGAGTCCAGGGGATACGTCTTAAGTCCTGCTCAGACCATAGATATTCAGGGACCCGGGTCTGGCCTGATGGTGTGAGGAGCAGCGGGGGCTCCCAGGGAGGAATTTCTGTACTAATGCCATAGCAATAGTACACAAATTCCTCCAATTAGTTTTGTTTAGGTGAGACTCCGGTTGAAAATCCCAACGGCGCCTCTTTTTCTGGGTCATTAGACCCAGGTAAAGGCAGAGGGGACCTTTCACATCCGGTTGCAGTCCCCGCTAAGAAAGCCTGATTTCCGAAATAGGGACATTCAAAAGTCCCTATTTCGAATACCCCTATAGTTTAGAATTTTTTTTTTCCATTTTTAAAATGCTGCCGCAGACCCTGGATCACGGTAAAGGAAAGTAACCTCTCCAGGGTTAGGGTCAGGCTTCAGGGGAGGGAAAGTTAGGGTCAGGCTGCAGGGAAGGGAGGGTTAGGGTCAGGCTGCAGGGAAAGGAGTGTTAGGGTAATGGAAGGGGAGGGTTAGAATTAGGGGAAGGGTTGGGGTAGTTTACAGCCTTACCTTTTGGAGCACCGCGTTCGGTGCTCTGTGGATCGATTGCTATGCCTCATCAAGGCATATGCAATCGAAATCCCAGCCAGTTCAAAACTGGATAGGAGAGAACGGCCCTATTGAAATAGGGCCCTTCTTTCCAGGGACCCACACCCTTCCACATCACCACTAAAAACCCAGGTGAAGTGAAAGGAGTTTTAGTGTTGCGGACACACAGTCCTACACTAACTTTAATCATTACCGCAGACCAGGCATCTGTCAGAAAGGCAAGTGTATGCAAGGTACCGAGATCAGAGGTTGAAATGTCTGATTATTGAATAATAGTGTAAAGGTTGATGTAGGAGGGGGTGCATTGATGGTAAATGGATATTAAATTAAGGGTGACCTAATAAACAAGGCCCCAAACATCTTTTATGCCCTGACTAAAGGCCTGGCTGCTCACATAACATTTCTGGGTTGCCAACAAGTAATAGGTATTTAATTTCCTGTTCCCAGGAAACTACATTGAGATGATAAAATTAGATTCATTATTACTGTGACAGCTAGCTGCTGCCCACGTTGTACTCGTGTATGATAACTGACATGCCTAGAGTTATGTAACAGCCCATGCTTATCTAATAAACCAGATTTTAGAATTATAAATAGAATTTTTCTTAGAACCTTATTACTAAAAGTCTCCACTGGGATCAACACTCATATAAACAGACCACAGACAAGCAAATATTTTTCTACGGGGTTATGTCTGGCAAACATGTGTAACATGACTAACTACAACAAACCACAACTTTAATAGCACTGGACAACTGTGTGAATGCTTATAACACAGCAATTCAAGCACATTCAGAAGACACAGTGCATTGCACACAGATTGGATGCTAATGTTTCAGAATGTTGAATTTAAATAAAAAAAAGCTTCAGTTACAGTCTATTATTTTGTGAAATAACCCCGGAAAATGTGCAAAAGCACATAAATACTAAACAGCAGTAATTTACAATATGAACTAGGAAACCCCATGTATCAACTCTAAAGCTGAAGAGATTATCGGCCTGATCATCCAATTATCAGGCAAATAATCACTCGTTAGTGGACAAGATCAATTTTTAAAAACACCAGCTAAACGCATCGATAATTTAAGTTAGCCAATCAGTTTACTGAATGGCTCCCTATTCTTTAAGTGCCTCCCTTCTTTTGCTAGATTTATCAGTCTGGATCGATAATCAATCGAGTGTATGGCCAGCTGTAATCTTGCATATTTTAATTTGTTCTTCCATTACTCTTAATGTTATTTAGGAGGGTGCCTAATCTTCAGATCAGAAAATTACATTTATATAAAAGGACAAGACGGACAATAAGTAACGCTGGACACACATTATAAGATAGTTGGGTCAATCAATTGATTAGATGATTACCGATTGTCATGTAGGGCGCCAATAAAGCATTCCAAAAACGCTCTAGGAAAAGCGATTGTGTGATAATCCTGTATGTGGTTGCTATGTAACAGTTCCCAGCAAATGCAGCATTATGTAATTCCTTAGAGTGTGGTCGGTTTAATCCAATTTATTAACGGTTCATCACCTATTCCATGCTATAATTCCTGAAAGATCCAACTGCTACTGAGCAAATCCCATTAGGACTAGCATAGAGCAGTTGGGCGTTAGTCCCGATTATCAGTCTCCTGGGATAATCAGTTATGTGTAGCTGGAATAAGAAAGCTACTTTAATAGCCACCCGCATGTAAATGAAACTATTGTCAACGGGATTAAGAAACCCTGTATATATACGCACAAAATGGAGGTTGCTCAAATCAATTTATAAGTTAATATAGAGCTGGTGCTGCAAGCTATGGGGAATTTACAAAAATACAAGGCTTCTCTGTTTTGGTCCTAACTCTAAAACTGTCAGAGTCCCAACTTTGGGTCATATATTATGTATTTTTTAATTGAGAGCTCACCCCCGGCAGAGGTCCCCAAGTCTTCAAAACAGGTACTCTGAGACAGCGCCCCCTGTCAGCTGCTATCCCAGACACACTTTAAAACAAAACAGAAAAATAGAGGTTGCTCAAATCAATTTATTGACCCCAAAGTTGGGACTCTGACAGTTTTATGTAACGAATTTCTCAGACTTTTAGTTTAAAAATAGAATGTTATAGTTTGTTGCTTTTTAATTGCAAGAGTTCTGGGGTGCCTTTTTTCCCTCATACCTTGCAGCACTTGCTCTATAGTGTGTGTGTGTGTGTGTGTATCTCTGTCCATATCTCTGTCCATATCTCTGTCCATATCTCTGTCCATATCTCTGTCCATATCTCTGTCCATATCTCTGTCCATATCTCTGTCCATATCTCTGTCTCATTGCCGGGACGCAACCTATATATGAGGCACCAACACAGAGAATCCATCTGCTATATTTGTTGCAATACTAGATCCGACTTTAAAGAGGTAGAAAATCATTTAGGTAAACAGAGCGATTTCATTTAGTAGAAGTAGTAATAATAATAATAATAATAATTAGCTACCTTCTGTCCTTTCCTCGGGTTGCTCTGCTGGGCTTCACGAGGGGGGACTTTCCCAAATAATTTCCATCCAAGGTCGTTGACTTGGACACTCTTCTTACGTGCAAATATATTCCTAAGAGATGCAGAGAGGAATAAAGTTAGCTGAAACCATATAGATAAGTCTAAAGATGGAATGGTTGCTGGACTTCAGTAACCATGGAGCATACAGGTAAGGGACTCTACCAATAAGATACAAGAATAAAAGTAACTTGAACAGTGAGAAATGTGTGCAGATATTATTATTCAGAAAATATTTAAGACTTCAAATTAATGTAGCTGTCTAGCTATTCCTGCAATGATAAGCCTGGTCAACTCTTAACTGATACCAGATTAGATGTAGTTACAGCATAACTAGATCTGATTTAAGTGACTGACTTTGAACCTTCGTTATCAACCAAAGTTCAATACAGGGTTCACTCAAGCAAGCAGCAAAAATTGTATCTTCAAGTAGAACATTTAACCAGTTTTTGACCAGCTGCTACTGAGATGAGGAGAGGGAGAGGGAGAGAGAAGGAGAGAGAGAGAGAGAGGAGTGAGAGAGAGAGAACGAGAAAAGGAGAAGAGGAGAGAGAGAACACATTAAACTTATGTAAACATTGTATAAATCTAATATCCAAGAGAGATCATCTGGTGATCACATCTAATACTTCGGTTTTGTTAAATGTATAAAATTTCCAGTATTAGACAGAAAACAGGTATTTCAAGACTTGCCAACTGCTACAGGGCCTAATAGTAGTCTGTTTCAGAAACACACAATGGAAAACTACCAAAAAGAAAATCATACTTTTTATTTATTTACTATATAAAATAATGTGATATCTAGCTTGGTCTACAGGACAGATCATTTCCTGGAAGTAGGACTGATACAGTGAGACCTGAGGATTAGCCACTACTACTGCTCCAAGATCTCCCTGTTTTAGAGCAGCTCTTGCACTTCCCAGAGACACAGTGCTACTGGTTCATTGCAAGCTTCCAGATCAACCTCACGACCGGTTCTGTGATTTGCTTGAAGACTGTTGCAGAGCTTAGGTATATTTACAAAGGGGTAAAAATCCCTAAAACAAGCTTATGCACATATATTCATCACTATCTTGGAGAAAGCTATCTCCATGAATCATGGGTATAGTTTGGTGCTCCAAGGAACTGTTTCACACTCCAAGCAATGTAGTAACGACTGGTGTCAGTTTTTGGCAGTTTCCGGTGCGACATTGCTGTTTTAGCGACTGGTGTGTTTTTGAAAATTCCAATGATGACAGGTTCCATCCTCTTCATCCTAACCATCCTTATCCCACAACCTAACTTTAACCTCTAACAATCCCCTCTCTGCAACCACCTGACGCTAACCCTCCTGATACCATCTCTGCCCTGCAGCCTAACCTTAACCGTTTCCACTCATCCCTGACCCACAGCCTAACTTTAACCCTTTTCTAACCCTAATCTCACCTGTCCCCTCTACGCAGCCTAACACCACCACCTTCTATCACCATCTAGCATACTAGGAACATTCTATAGTGTACCAGCTCCGATACAAATATGCTTTATAAGAAAGCCGTCAACGTGTCTGCGTGGTGCTCCGGTTTCCTCCCGCATGCCTAAAAACATACTGGTAGGTTAATTGGCTGCTGACTAAATTAACCCTATGTGTGTTTAGGGACCTTAGTATATAGCTCCTGTAGGGGCAGGGACTGTGAATGTCTAATGTTCTCTGTAAAACCCTGCAGACCATTTGTTGCGCTATATAAATAAGCATGTTTAATAATAATGGTCCAGATCCAGACCTATGTTCCCTTTACGTATCAACACGTAGTGTATTTACGCTATCGTAATTACTATGCACTCCCCTCGGCGTACGTACTTTTGCCGTGTTACGCTTTCCAAACTCTACCTTAACTTTTCCAAGCGTAACTGCTGTTGGCCGTAATGGCTGCACATACTAACGCGTCTAAGCACGCCCATATTGTACAATTATTGAGATTCCTCATTCCATGTGGTAAAGTTCACATGTTTTACATTTTTATGTCAATTAGGCATTACTTGCATCTCCCTCAGGCCCGACCGAAGATATGCTTCTTCCACCCTGCTTCTGTACAGTGGACCCTGTATTGGACACTCTTACCAAAGCATCACATATTGGATTAAATCTGGTGGCCAACAACATTTAGCCATGATGAGGAACATGACATCATCAAGGACTAGGGAATGGTTTGGCGGCCCACTCTCCCAGGAAGCTGAGAGCATTGGCCAAAATTCAGGAGAAGATGTGCAGATCTGTTATTTATCATGTTATTTAGAGAACTCCTATCGGATGTCTTATATAAGAACCTGAATCAGAGTTAGGAGCAATGATTTAAGAAAATGTAAATGGTGCTGAATCTAATCATCTCCCCTTTTCCGCCAATATATCGCACTGATAATAATTATCAGATCGTTTGCATTATTATTATGTTTTCTGTTGGTCATTTCCCCAAAACCCTCCTCCATAATACATCCTGTATATAATACCGGGAAAACTGCCTGAATTTCTGCAAATCTGCTATCATGGCTAATCTCCCACAAGTCCCACCCCTCGGCCTGTCATTACAGCAATTCTTAGGACCAGATTTAGTAAGCTGCGGGCTTAGCAAAGTGGAGATTGTGCTCATAGCAACCAATCAGATTCTAGCTGTCACTTTCCTATTACATACTAGAAAATATCAGCAAAAATCTGACTGGTTGCTATGGGCAACTACTCCACTTTTCCAAACTTGCAGCTTAGTAAGTCTGGCCCTCAGTGCTGTAAGGGATCGGCAGGACTAATCGTAATTTTTGTCATCAAGCCTCACCCACCTCAGGAACACTATGAACAGCAGTGATGATCAATAGGGGGCGGGTCTTCAGGACACAAATCACACCATTAAGTCTCGGCCCGTCCCGGGATTTATTACTTTCTTCCGAGATCTCTGCATAAGTGAACTGAGGAGAAGTGAACAGTGGGAAAGCAGTGCATGCATTGAATGGAGGGGTAGGAGCGCAAGATGTTCCCTTCCTGCATCCAGTGTTCTACAAGCAATCCATTCCAATGCTGGTTGCACATTTGCCTCCCCCTGCAGACGTGGTTCTGTTGGGATGCAGAATTGTACTTTTGCTGCTGTTGTTCCAAAATCCGGATGAGTCCTAATGTATGAAGACATGTTATGGAGAGGATTCACCTTTATACCGCATGTGCCCTGCTCCCTCGTCTCTATATCCAGTGACACCTCAGAAACTAAACTTCAAGCTAAAAAGTTTACAACTAAATTTCTATAAATGCCACAATAGGGAAGACAACAGTGACCCATTGAGCCAGGAGACTATGGCAGGCCCATGCAACCTGAGACACTCCAGCGGCCAGATTTACAAAGCTGCAGGTTTGAAAAAGTGGAGATGTTGCCCATAGCAACCAATCAGATTCTCTAGTATGTAAATAGAAAGTGAAAGCTAGAATCTGATTGGTTGCTATGGGCAGCATCTCCACTTTTCCAAACCCACAGGTTAGTAAATCTGGCCCCAGGTGTTGTGAAGCCCCACCATGCTTTACCAGGTGTCCACCATTTACCACCACACTGGAAGTTGTCGTTTCAAAGGTTGCCTATGCCTGGGCTATGGTAATCTGTATCAAAACATGAAGGTGTCAGGGGATAAAAGAATTATTAAATGTACTATTTCTTATTTTTAAAGTCCATTTAGTAATTATTATTTCTACCCAACTGAACATTATAATTGTATATTTTAGAGATTACAGGTTTCATGCATTCTAAATCCCTGACAAAACACAACCCTTATTCCTGTGGTGACAGCTGTGGCTTTCACGTGTCACAGGAATTTCCAGGAGACTCCTCCACGTGGAAGCCAGCTCAAGTCAATGAAAAGGAGAGTAAACACTATTACTAGTTACTATTGAGGCCCAAGCCACTCACTAAACAATGGGCGGAAAAACTCACAGCTAAAACAAAGGACTGGTAGAACGCTCAAACAAACTGTGCTCATGGAAACACTGAACACCTCACTGCTATTTCTCCAATATACACACACAGCCTGCATCACTGCTATTCCTCCCTCACACACACAGCCTGCATCACTGCTATTCCTCCCTCACACACACAGCCTGCATCACTGCTATTCCTCCATTACGCACAGCCTGCATCACTGCTATTCCTCCATTACACACAGCCTGCAACACTGCTATTCCTCCATTACGCACAGCCTGCATCACTGCTATTCCTCCATTACACACAGCCTGCAACACTGCTATTCCTCTTACACATAGCCTATGGTCATTGGTATTCATTGGCATTCTTACCAATACCTGCATCACAGACTATTCCTCCTAAGCACAGTCTATGTTGCAGCTATTGCTCCCGCAGACACATTAAGCATTACTGCTATTCCTCCATTAACCACAGCCTGTGGGTGATGCTATGCCACCTGTATGCATAACCCGCATCACAGCTATACCTCCTGTACACACAGCCTCTGTCTTGTCAACAGCAAACAGTGAAAATACATCATCACAGCTCATTTCCATTCCATTTTCCTACTAATGGTGCATAAGCATTCCAGACATTAACAGGCCTTGCTTCCAGACATTTTTTTATTATTATTTTGTTTATATAGCGTTCCAAATTTTCTGCAGCGCTTTAAAGAGCATATTTCACATTTACATCAGTCCCTGCCTCATTGGAGCTACAATCTAAGGACCCATTCAATTAGCTTTGCTAGAAAAACTATAACATGAGTATCAGCCACAGACTATTGATTTATGGCTCCAGTGATTAGATTAAATCATAGCATGGAAACTGCATATTTGTAGAAAGCCTGTTGTATACGTGGTGTTGGGTGTGAAGCCTCAATAATATTAGAAGATTTCAGACTATAAGAGTGGAGGAACATTTAAACGGATCATAAAACGTGAGCTCAGTAGGTGAAACGTCCATGAACAAAGGGGTGATTCCCCCAACTACATCCGTGGAAGAGGGGAAGAGAGAGAGTAATCTGGAAATGCTAATGGGGTAAGAGGTGAGGAAAGGTTGTAGCAGGAGAGAAAATGAACGTGGGTCAGTGACATCAGTATAATCCATCAGTGTGTTACAGAATACTTAGAATTGCTGTACAATACAGGAGGGTAGCAAGTGGAGACAAGAAGCTGAAGCAGATTCTGCCAGAGGCTTACATATACTGCACTGTATATGTGTGTGTATAGGGGACTTACGCAAGTCATTTGCATAAGTCCCCTGTCTTGGAACATCTGCGCATGCACGCGCCAGATGTTCTGAGTGCGTGCTTACTGTCGTACGTAACTTAGTTACATATGACAGTAAACACGCACAAGGGGCAGACCCTTAATTTACGATGGTTGTAAGGCGAGGATAGCCATGTAAGTTAGGGGTCGGGGGGTGGGGAAGCCCTGTTAAAACTTAAGTCGTAAAAACTTAAGGTAGGAATCTGGACTACCATCAGCGAAGAGTGCAGGAGGCATGCACGCCCCACCTATGGACCCTCACACGCACGTAAAGCTACCCTAAACTTTAATCCAACTACATTTATAAATAATGGGCTGGATCCAGACCTTGTTAAGTGCATTAACTTAGTTACACCTGGGCTAAACCATGTTGAATTCAGGGGGAGTCAAGTTAATTGTATTCTTTGCATGCAGGGATATATCTTTGAATTGCTTACTGCACACAGATACTGACCAGCGTTACTATCACACTGTTATTTAAACTTGGGATAGGAAACATCACCTCTCAACTCTAATACTGTTTGCAACGGATAAAATATGACTCCCCTGCAATCACCATGGTTTAGCCCAGGAGTAACTTTCCTCTATTAATTTCAAGCTCCTTCTTAAGTCTGGATCCAGCTCATTATTTAGAATGGAGAGCTTGGGTGGTGGTGTTAGCCAAACCAATGCTGCAACTTCTAGCTTCACAACATCTGGAGATTTCCACTGCAATCATCAAGGCAGAAAAAGGGGGGCTCTATGGAATGGGAGGTGCTGAAAGGCTATTATTATTACCTATTTTCCATAGAGCAGTCATCTAACATGATGCAAGTCCTAATATACGCTACCTGCAATGAATTAACTGATGTACACACCACAAAGAGCAGTCACCTCCTACACACTGCCAGTCAGCAAACACATTCACTAGAAGCCAAAAACATCACTGTGGGATTAGGGCCAGTTTGCAGGAGCTATTGACCAAAGAGACAGCCTGATCAGAATTATTTCATCAATCTACCAACTGGTTATAGTCACTGCAAGCGGCCAACTTGTAGTGAAGGAAAGCATCACAGCTCTGTCCAACCTTGTGAGCCTTCTACTGCAGACAGCGAATAGGACGTTTGACCCTTTAGTAAAAGAAACACGAAAATCGTGAAATATTTTTTCATTAAAAAAGTGCAAAAGCACAAGGTTAACAAATCAAACAATAGGTATTAAAAATAAATAAATAACTAATGTTTTCCCGCTTTAGGCCATAAACACTGAAGGCTTAAAAAAAATATGAATATATATTTTTTTTCCCCACAAATGCATTAGGGGGCGGATTCATGGAGTTGCATTTACACCTTTTTTTTTTAGGTGCAAGTGTAGACCTGGACAATACCATGTTGAACTGCAAAGGGGAGGCTAATTTACATTGTGAAAGCAAAATGATATTTGAGAGGTGAAGTTTCTTAGCTGATACCGATTTTATCAAATGAAACATAAAGCTATGCAGTATTTGAGTTCTGTGTGCAAAAGTGATGTATTTTGTCTGCATGCAATAGATTTAAGATTAATGAACATCCCCTTACTTTGAAAAATGGTTTAGCTGAGTTGTACACTTGCAACTAAAAAAAAAAAAAAGGTGTAAGTGCAACTCTGAATCAGCTCCATTGTCTGCAACAGATTTTCCAACCCTGCAGTTCAACATAATTTTGCCCTGGTGTAACTTTCCACCTAATTTCCTCTTATCTTCAAACTCTGTATCAAGCCCTAAATGATTAAGAACAGACGGCCATTTCATAGGCCATCTTAATTGGAGAAAAATACACTGAAAACACACAAAAACTAAACTATCAACTTTAGCCACAAATTGTTTTATAGGCATAACTATGAATGATCTAAAAATGATTCACGCTGGAAGTTACATCTCCACACCCTCCTTTAATGCCCTGACCGTGAGTAAACTTTGAGCATTATTACAGAGTGTTCAGTGTTTCCTTAAAAGCATACAACTTTCCCAGAACAGATTATGCAAGTTTTCAAAAATTACCAGTGCACGAACTATGGCCAGAAAAAAGAAAGAAAAGAATAAAAGGTTATAAACACTGCACAAAGGTCTAAAACAAGTATTTCATTGTCAGAGATAATATATAACTAACGCAGCGTCAGGATCAGGTGAATGGCAAACAGTGTAATGTAAATGTCAGCAGCTGAGTCAAAGATTAAAAAAAGGAAAAAAAAAAGGCACATTTGACATATTGATGTAGTCTTTCAAACTGCATATAGATAAGCTACAATAAGATAAAAAAATACAATGCGTGTGTGCATGTGTGTGTGTGTGTGTGTGTTTATAGTTTTGTTGATTACCATTTCTAAAACACAAATGACCCAGTAAGAGTTCAGATCACCTGAAGGGCCACTATTTACTGTAAACATGTAAAACTCAGTGATAATACTAAAAACACCATTTTGCTAACATTAATACCATGGCAAGCAAACTATAAAACAAACATTATTTAGAGACAGACTTGGAAGCAAGAAGGAGAATTTTACTGTGTGGATATGAAAGAATCAAACACTAAAATTTGACAATGCAAAATAATAACTAATACGTGGAAGGGAGAAAATAAAATACTTTTATCCCCTGTGTGATCCTCACCTGTCCACCAAGAGAAGCATGGGGGGTGCAGCCATTATGAGACGGTTTACAGCAGTTTAAGTCTTGGGGAGTCTATTAGGACCTGTTTTCCCAGGTCACCAGACTCATATTGGATCAGACCGTTAATAATCCAGAGTGGACGGCTCAGTGGTGGAACGTTAGATCCATATTCCTCTGCTGCCTGGAGGCTCAAGCAGGAGAGACAGAGAACGGTGGTTTAGAAGACTGCTGGCAGCTGCGTCAACAGGGAAGGGCCATAGAGCACAACAGTAATCACAGGGCTGTACTGCTGGGCTACTTTACATACACACCCACAGATACCTTGTACTGAAACCGCTCAGGTTACATTCTGAGCACCTCACATAGGAGGGAAAAGGAATCTAGAATAAGGTACAGGTACAGGTGACCTGCGAATGTTTCTAAAAGTTTAGTAAACATGAAATAAAAAATGTAAATAAATAATAATAGAATTCACTGGATCCCCAAATCAATAAGTCCATACACTTCAACATAGTTACAAAAACGTATTTACTACTAAGGCAACATCATAAAGCGTTGTCTTTTCTCTAGGGGTGTGGTTTGCTGGTCCGATGGTCTGAATGCAGACAGTGAACACGCCGGCACTAATATACTGACAGAGTTAACCGTGACACCTGTCTGTTATATTTTAACACCGACATGTTCTTTGATCGCATTACAATAATCCTGACGCTAACCACTGCCGGGGTGAGGCATTTAGATCATACAGTATGGGCGTGCTTAGGTGTGAAAGTATGTGCAGCCATTACAGCCGACCGCAGTTACGCTTGGAAAATGTAAAACGGCAAAAATACGTACGATCGAGGGGATGGCATAGTAATTACGATAGCGCAAATACGCTACGCGTTGAACCGTAACCCGAGCGTAGGTCTGGATCAGGCCCATTACAGACCCTTCAACATGACCCCTTCCATTAGGTACAATTTAATCCGCTCCTGAGCTTCCAACTGTCACTCACCTGGTTTAAATGAATTAACTGATATTTGAAAAACTATTTGCCTCTTCACTAAAGGTGGTTACCATAGTAACTGACAGCTGTACACTGAGGAGCAGAGTATTTTGTACCTAATGGAATGGGTCATGTTGGAGGGTATGCCATTATGACTGTCAGTACGGCATCTGCCTTCTGTATGTGACCTTCCACTTACATCAATTTATTTACCAAAACAAGAGACTAGTCCAGAAATAGGAGACGCTACATTGGCCTTTCCGAACAGTCCCTACACTTCGTATCATAGGGCAGCACACACTGGTAAGAGATCTGCTGAAATGGTCATGTGATCTGCAATATTATTGGCAGGAAAGGCCTGTGTGTGCCCAGCTTCAGCTGGATCTCCATACAAGGATCTCCTGTACAGGAGAACATATACAAAAATGTATAAACCTGACAACCAGACCGTGTTTCCAATTATAAGATTAAAATAACTTTAATCACATGCATTCTTATCTTTTATTTATAATATGCAACATGGGGGGGAG
>WWET01002842.1:0-19151 GCA_011038615.1 Limnodynastes dumerilii | reverse complement strand
CCCCCCCCCCCCCAGGTCTGCATTGTGTTTCTCTATTGCACTGGGGTTGCAGTAACTATTTTATGTGTATAAGAAAATGAATGTAAAAGCAACGTGTATGTTTTTATACAATGACCAGTACTTTATTAATTGTATGATTAGGAAAATATACTATGCAGGCATGTAACAGGCCAAAGGCCTATAGGACTCCTCCAAACCGGTCATACAATTATCGTGGATTGGGACAAAAATTGCTCTAGTGTGTGGATTTTTTTTTAAACGCTGATAAAATGGGCAAAAAATGCTAGAGGCCAATTATCCCATGGTTCGGGATTCCCGAATGATAATCGGAGCCTAGGTTTTTTTTTTTTAATGCCTGGTGTCCTGCAGCACTGTGTCCTCTCTCCCTCTGTTTTAAATGACTGTTCGGACAGAGGAAAAGAGGGCACAGCACTGCAGAATACAGGGCAGTGTGTCTAGGGGAGAACTGATGGGCGGCAGTGCTATGTCTGGGGCAGTGTGTCTAGGGGAGAACTGATGGGCGGCAGTGCTATGTCAGGGCAGTGTGTCTAGGGGAGAACTGATGGGCGGCAGTGCTATGTCTGGGGCAGTGTGGCTGGGGGAGAACTGATGAGGCGGTAGCAGTGGAGGAGACTGCCTGCACTGTCCCTTCTGCTGCTAACCTTCCTTTACATCGGTGGCGGATTTAGAGGGGCGAGCCTTAGAGATGTGCTGTGCAGTCCAGGCAATGCTGATAGGGAGGAATGTCCAATGCTGAAGGCAGGAGGAAGGAGATGAGCTGGATGGACTGTGTGAGATATACAGGGTGTTTAAATGAAGGGGCTGTGTAATATACAGGGGGTGTTATATGGGGGGGCTGTGTGATAAACAAAGGGTGTTATATGGGAGGACTGTGTGATATACAGGGGGTGTTAAATAGGGGGACTGTGTATGATATACAGAGGGTGTTATATAGGGGGACTGTGGGATGTAACAACTGGGTGAGGGTTAAATGGTGAAGAAGGGGCTCTATAGAATATGGTAAAAACAGTGAGTGGAGAAAAAGAATAAATAGGGGAATCAATTCTAAAAGGGGAGGGGTTCAAATTTATCATGAATTGTTTCTTCCAACCGAGATCTCCCAGCGAGAAGAAATAGACGGTAAGCAACCCTGGGTAACAGTGGTTCACAGACTCTGAGCTACATCAGGGTGTCTCTGTGATTGGTGTCCCAGAAGGGCAATGCAACACAGGGGCGAGACTACTGGCTCCCAAAACCTCCACTGGACAATTTATTATGACTTATCAGCTGGTTTTTATATATAACGCCATCTCATTCTGTAGCGAAGAAGGATTTTAATCACAATTCACAATTTTAAACAACCAATAGAAAGCTGGAAGACTGGGTGGGTAAAAAGGCGTGAAACCAGCCACCGCAGCAGTGCAACTCCAGAAGGTCCATCCAGCAACATCCATAATCCAGATAAGAAAAGCTAATACTAATAAAATAATAATGTTCATTACCCTCATAACTGTGCCATTGGCCATCCTCCTGATCAGGACTGGATCAGGCAGGATAGCTGGATCAGGACTGGATCAGGCAGGATAGCTGGATCAGGACTGGATCAGGCAGGATAGCTGGATCAGGACTGGATCAGGCAGGATAGCTGGATCAGGACTGGATCAGGCAGGATAGCTGGATCAGGACTGGATCAGGCAGGATAGCTGGATCAGGACTGGATCAGGCAGGATAGCTGGATCAGGACTGGATCAGGCAGGATAGCTGGATCAGGACTGGATCAGGCAGGATAGCTGGATCAGGACTGGATCAGGCAGGATAGCTGGATCAGGACTGGATCAGGCAGGATAGCTGGATCAGGACTGGATCAGGCAGGATAGCTGGATCAGGACTGGATCAGGCAGGATAGCTGGATCAGGACTGGATCAGGCAGGATAGCTGGATCAGGACTGGATCAGGCAGGATAGCTGGATCAGGACTGGATCAGGCAGGATAGCTGGATCAGGACTGGATCAGGCAGGATAGCTGGATCAGGACTGGATCAGGCAGGATAGCTGGATCAGGACTGGATCAGGCAGGATAGCTGGATCAGGACTGGATCAGGCAGGATAGCTGGATCAGGACTGGATCAGGCAGGATAGCTGGATCAGGACTGGATCAGGCAGGATAGCTGGATCAGGACTGGATCAGGCAGGATAGCTGGATCAGGACTGGATCAGGCAGGATAGCTGGATCAGGACTGGATCAGGCAGGATAGCTGGATCAGGACTGGATCAGGCAGGATAGCTGGATCAGGACTGGATCAGGCAGGATAGCTGGATCAGGACTGGATCAGGCAGGATAGCTGGATCAGGACTGGATCAGGCAGGATAGCTGGATCAGGACTGGATCAGGCAGGATAGCTGGATCAGGACTGGATCAGGCAGGATAGCTGGATCAGGACTGGATCAGGCAGGATAGCTGGATCAGGACTGGATCAGGCAGGATAGCTGGATCAGGACTGGATCAGGCAGGATAGCTGGATCAGGACTGGATCAGGCAGGATAGCTGGATCAGGACTGGATCAGGCAGGATAGCTGGATCAGGACTGGATCAGGCAGGATAGCTGGATCAGGACTGGATCAGGCAGGATAGCTGGATCAGGACTGGATCAGGCAGGATAGCTGGATCAGGACTGGATCAGGCAGGATAGCTGGATCAGGACTGGATCAGGCAGGATAGCTGGATCAGGACTGGATCAGGCAGGATAGCTGGATCAGGACTGGATCAGGCAGGATAGCTGGATCAGGACTGGATCAGGCAGGATAGCTGGATCAGGACTGGATCAGGCAGGATAGCTGGATCAGGACTGGATCAGGCAGGATAGCTGGATCAGGACTGGATCAGGCAGGATAGCTGGATCAGGACTGGATCAGGCAGGATAGCTGGATCAGGACTGGATCAGGCAGGATAGCTGGATCAGGACTGGATCAGGCAGGATAGCTGGATCAGGACTGGATCAGGCAGGATAGCTGGATCAGGACTGGATCAGGCAGGATAGCTGGATCAGGACTGGATCAGGCAGGATAGCTGGATCAGGACTGGATCAGGCAGGATAGCTGGATCAGGACTGGATCAGGCAGGATAGCTGGATCAGGACTGGATCAGGCAGGATAGCTGGATCAGGACTGGATCAGGCAGGATAGCTGGATCAGGACTGGATCAGGCAGGATAGCTGGATCAGGACTGGATCAGGCAGGATAGCTGGATCAGGACTGGATCAGGCAGGATAGCTGGATCAGGACTGGATCAGACAGGATAGCTGGGTCAGGACTGGATCAGGCAGGATAGCTGGATCAGGACTGGATCAAGCTGGTTAGCTGGACCAGGACTGGATCAGGCAGGATAGCTGGATCAGGACTGGATCAGGCAGGATAGCTGGATCAGGACTGGATCAAGCTGGTTAGCTGGACCAGGACTGGATCAGGCAGGATAGCTGGATCAGGACTGGATCAGGCAGGATAGCTGGATCAGGCAGGATAGCTGGATCGGGACTGGATCAGGCAGGATAGCTATTCAGGAGTACCAGGCACCCAGAAGACCTAGTTGTTCTGGCGAGGATTGAAGGGTCTGCAGGATTTAAATAGTGCGCCCTGTGCACTGATTGGCTGGAGGACCGGAGAGGGTAAGTATGATTGGTGGACAGCTGTCACATGGGATTTCCAAGATGGCGGCGCACACGGACCGGAGCACCGCCGCACTTGCCGCCAGAAGCCACGAGGAAGACGTCGGGACCAGATGCAGCCTCAGGGCTGGAGCCACGCACAGCAATCATCCGGCGGACAGGGTAAGTGCGGCACTTGCCGCGATTTGTGATACATACAGCATCCTAGTGACCACTAACTAATACTCACAGCATCCTAGTGACCACCAACCAATACAGCATCCTAGTGACCACCACCAAATACACACAGCATCCTAGTGACCACCAACCAATACATACAGTAGCCTAGTGACCACCAACCAATACATACAGAAGCCTAGTGACCACCAACCAATACATAAAGTAGCCTAGTGACCACCAACCAATACATACAGTAGCCTAGTGACCACCACCCGAAACACACACGTAAAAGGGCCATAGTACGTACGAGCGAGGGGAGTGCATAGTAAATACGCTACGTCTTGAAACGTAATAGAAACGTGGCTCTGGATCTGGCCCTTAGACTGTAATGCGGCAGAGGTTGATGTGTGTAAAATGGTGAAGAGCTACTTAATATGATGCACTTTAAAAAAAACATATGTAAAATGACAATACTGATAATATGGTCGTACTATCTGACTGCCAGGACATGTAAGACGTCCAGTAAGGTTCTCTGTGAAAGCAGGACGTTATAATATAGATTTGAAAATCATATAAATTCTACATTAAGGAAATGCTTTGGTTATTGGCTGTAACAAGTCCTGTTCTGATATTTTTTTTTAGGTGATTTATAAGTTACTTCTTTCACACATTAAAATAATAGTTTTAAATTGAAGGTACACATCTAATAGCAATAGTAGAGTACATTACACAATGGAGCAGAGCTTTTGTCAGTGAATAAGCACAGTTGAATTTGTTGTGACCAAGGGCCTGATCCAGACCTACGCCGATGCGCTGTGCTTACTAAAGCACAGCGTATCGGCGTCCACTCTCCCCGACACTCCCCCTGTGCGGGCGTATTTCCCATTGCTTACGCCGGCTGAAGGCTACCCTAACTTCAACCGGCGTAAGCAATGGGTAATATGCTCGTACACGAGCGTATTACCTCTAAGCCCTCCCTCATTATAATACCTCCTTCACTAACCTTAACGTAGGGACGCCCCCTCCAGTGTCCCTACGCTGTACCTACGGATCGGGCGTTGCCATAGCTACGCCGGGCTTTTCAGCCGATCTTACGCTTACGCCCACCGTCCTAGCGACAGCGGGCGTAGGTCTGGATCAGGCCCCAATTCACCATCCCCCCGCCTGCTTTCCTATTACAGCACAGGCCAGTAGGATTTTCCTCTATGTCAGTCTGCCCCACATGGTCACGAAGCCACACCCCTTTTTTGAATTGGCCCATTTTTTTTTTTCAATGTGGAGATAAAGGGGAGTAATCAATTCTAAAAAGGGGAGGGGTTCAATGGATCATTAAATCCCCTTCCTCTAAATAAAATTTTAGATCCGCCCCTGCTTTACATGCTGAACAGGAAAGTACTGCCATTATTGACAGACAGCCCTGATTGGCTGCAAGGACCTTCTGTCAATCATAGAGGCACCTCCCTCTTCAGCAGTATTCTCACTCCCAGTCTCTGCAGTGTGTGTTGCCAATATCGGGACCTTTATCTAGTGGAAAAATCCTGGCAGATGGGAGTGATAATCAATATATTGTGTGGCCAGCTTTAAGCAATAGTGTTGCGATGTTGTGCTTATTATGATTGCATAGCAACAAAATTAGGTAAATAGAATTTTAATTAATTTCTAAATACATCCTTATCACAATATAATAGGATTTCTTCTTGTTCTTTTTTTGGAATAGATTATTATCCATTATGCTCTATTATAGGAGATGAATGTAGAGAAGTTACATTTAACATAATGGCAGCATGTGCTGATAATATGAGAAGAGCAGAGAGAAGACTGTACCAATTTGTCTCCATTACGGAGAGCAGACAATTCATGAACCACAAAAAAAGAGAATATTAGATGATAAGTAATTACAGACAAGGGGCCAAATTTACTAAGCTGTGGGAAAGGAAAAATGGAGATGTTGCCCATAGCAACCAATGAGATTCTAGCTCTCACTTTCCTATTACATACTTGAAAATGTTAGCTAGCATCTGATTGGTTGCTATGGGCAACATCTCCACTTTTTATTTTCCCACAGCTTAGTAAATCGGCACGCGAAATGGAAAAATATCTGAAAATAATGAAGGACCATATCCGGACTTAATAATATTAGGCGACTTACACAAGCAGCATGTGTAAACAGGCCCTAATGGGAATACTGGCAGGCGTTACACATGGGATCTCTGTGTCTACGAAACCCAGTTCCATACATTTAGCGTTTAGTCCGAAAGAGCGTGACACCGCTACGCCCGACCGAATATACAGAATGTGGGCGGGGAGCCATTTAAATGGTACAGAGGTATTTCCGCCCGTGTGTTCCGTACACACACAGATCTGGGCGGAGGAGTTAAGGCAGGTTATGGATGTGGAAGTCAGCCACATAGCGTCTGTGAGAGGGCAGTGTTATGGGAGTGCGCTGAGGTCTTGCGTGCAGACTTTAAACTCCATGCATGCAGATTTTCGCGGTTCTGTCTGTATCAGGCCCTAAATGTACCAAGGAGGACAAGGTGGATGGTAGCGCTAAGTTTTTAAGGCTGTTAAACCTTTAAAGCTTTAAAGCAGTAGATTAATTTGATTGTCAAAAGCCAGGATAAAGTATATGGCCCTAATATAGAATTAAGCTAGGAAGCAAGTCATTTGTGTAAGTCCCCTTGACATGTTACATCGGCGCATGCACATGTTATGTGTCCTAAGTTCTTCCGTACGGAAAATTGTTAATCAAATCAATGCTAATCAAGTGCCGGGGGTGGGGAGACCCAGATCCATGCGGGTAAGATAGGGTCCTGGACACTCTATAGACAAGAATGTCATCATTTTATATAAAAAAAAATTTCAATTGGGTGGAAAGATATAATTATGTTTTAAGATCTATAAATAGCCTCCGGTGAAATAATACATTTATACATATACCCTACCATAAAAATAAAGAACCAAGGCCCTGAATAGGGCTGTGGGGACATAAACGGCAGGCAGGAGTTTAGCACACATCAGGTAAGGGGTTAAAGGTTTTAGTTGGGTGGTCAGAGGGTAGGAGGGGTCGGGATTATGAGGGGTTATAAGAGGGCCAGGGGGAGGGACTTTCGGCCTTGTCTAGATCAGAATTACCCGCGCTTCCCCTCGGGCGTTTTAAGAAGTGAGGGGGCCCTTGAGCAGGATTTACACATGGGGCCCCCCCTTTACCTGAGACAGGACTGTCCCGATTCGCGGGCAGAAAAGGGGCGGGGCTTACAACGATGTTAGGCTCCGTCCCTTTTTCAGTCTTTTTCCGCACGTACAGAATATATTATTGATTTTTTGGGGATTTAAAAATAAAGAACGAACTCCGGCACCATTCACAATAATGGTGAGGACATTCCAATTCCCATTCTGAGTACAATGGCCTGGATCCAGACTGGTATCTACGAACGCATGGACTCTGCTATCCTCTATATCAGCGATTCTCAACCAGGGTTCCGTGGAATATTGGGGTTCCCCAAGAGGTGACCAAGGGTTCCTTGAGTTCCCACATAGTAGCAGTGATTAGCCGACCCAGGCTTCAACAGCATGTTTGTCAGTCAGTGTTTGCGTCACCTCCTGTGCATTTGTGGTGGCATTTCAAGGTGAGAAGGGAATATTGAGGTACTGTGACAGAGACAGCATATCTTCACATGAGAGTAATATGGAGAATCCTGACCAGGTTTTAGACAGGGAAACTGGTGTGATCAGGGCTGCGCTAATCAACAGCACCTGTGCTCTCCTGATATAAGTGTTTCAAAGACAGAGGGTCAGGACTTGATGGTGGATTAGCTGCCCAAGTGATAGGGACCCAGACCCTCCAACATGACCCCCTCCATTCGGTACATAATACTCTCCTCCTGCTCTTCCTTCCTAATCTCTGATTTCAGTCACCTGTGTTATACTAGTTATTTGAATAGAAAGGTGTGTAACACAGGTGACTGCAATCAGAGATTAGGAAGGAAGAGCAGGAGCAGAGTATTTTGTACCGAATGGAGGGGGTCATGTTGGAGGGTCTGGGTCCCTATCACTTGGGCAGCTAATCCACCATCAAGTCCTGACCCTCTGTCTTTGAAACACTTATATCAGGAGAGCACAGGTGCTGTTGATTAGCGCAGCCCTGATCACACCAGTTTCCCTGTCTAAAACCTGGTCAGGATTCTCCATATTACTCTCATGTGAAGATATGCTGTCTCTGTCACAGTACCTCAATATTCCCTTCTCACCTTGAAATGCCACCACAAATGCACAAAGGAGCTGATGCAAACACTGACTGACAAACATGCTGTTGAAGCCTGGGTCGGCTAATCACTGCTACTATGTGGGAACTCAAGGAACCCTTGGTCACCTCTTGGGGAACCCCAATATTCCACGGAACCCTGGTTGAGAATCGCTGATATAGAGGATAGCAGAGTCCATGCGTTCGTAGATACCAGTCTGGATCCAGGCCATTGTACTCAGAATGGGAATTGGAATGTCCTCACCATTATTGTGAATGGTGCCGGAGTTCGTTCTTTATTTTTAAATCCCCAAAAAATCAATAATATATTCTGTACGTGCGGAAAAAGACCGAAAAAGGGACGGAGCCTAACATCGTTGTAAGCCCCGCCCCTTTTCTGCCCGCGAATCGGGACAGTCCTGTCTCAGGTAAAGGGGGGGCCCCATGTGTAAATCCTGCTCAAGGGCCCCCTCACTTCTTAAAACGCCCGAGGGGAAGCGCGGGGAATTCTGATCTAGACAAGGCCGAAAGTCCCTCCCCCTGGCCCTCTTATAACCCCTCATAATCCCGACCCCTCCTACCCTCTGACCACCCAACTAAAACCTTTTTGAAGTTTTTCAGAGTACCGGACGTATAACATACGCCCGGAGTTTAGCGATTTTTACTACTATATATGTTATACGTCTGGTACTCTGAATGCGGGCATTTATTCCTGTACAGTAACCTAAAAACTGTCTCTACAAAGTCTGCACAAGTGTTGCACTTAATCAATCATTTCATTGCTTCTGACTTCTCTCAGAACACTATAAACTATATACTGCCTTGTTACAAAGGATTAAAAAAAAATAACTAATAACGACCGGAGACTTATGTAGGCTATATACGTAAGCCTCCTATTCACCTGTACTGTACATGCGAAGTACAATGAATTCTAAAGACGCCCAATGCTGCTTTCTGTCTGGATTCCACCCACTTGCCCTGCATATGACATACACATGGTGGGTAGGCATAGGAAGAGTAGGCATGGCACACTAAGGGCTTGGCTAAGTCCTCACATACAGGGCCAGATTTACTAAGCTGTGGGTTTGGAAAAGTGGAGATGTTGCCCATAGCAACCAATCAGATTCTAGCTCTCGCTTTCCTTTTACATGCTAAAGAATGCCAGCTAGAATCTGATTGGTTGCTATGGGCAACATCTCCACTTTTCAAAACCCGCAGCTTAGTAAATCTGGCCCGCAGTCTGGTATTCTGTATGCAACGCTTAAGGGAGGTTCCAGGACACAGAAATCCGTTACACGTGCAAGAATGCCGGGGGGAGCGTCCACATTAATGTGTGCAGAATTTAGGATACCAAATTCATATGTAAAACACTGCGTCATCTGATGGCGCTATATAAAAACCTGTTAATAAATAAATAAATAACATAATTTGTGTACATTAGCCTCTACAACAGAAGCTAATATATGGAATCTGCTGTTCGTTCTGGATCCATTCCTCTCTCAACGTATACATGTGTGTGTGTGTGTGTGTTTGGAGTGTGGTTCCCCATAGCGAATGGCCCTATTTCGAAAGGACCGTTCGCTCCCAGCCAGTTCCGAACTGGCTGGAATATCGATTACTTATGCCTCATGAGGCATTACAATCGATACCCGGGCCACCGAATATGGTGCTCCGAAAGGTGAGTTTCCCCCAACCCACTCCCAAACCCACACCCTAAGTCTCAACCCCCCTGCCCCCCACAGCCTAACCCTAAGACCCCTCCTGGAGCCTAACCCTAAGTCCCTCCTGGAGCCTAACGCTAAGTCTCCCCCCACGCAGCCTAACCTTAAGTCCCCAGCGGCAGTGCTTCCGAAAGTGAATAGGTGAGTATGCGAATCACATACTCACCAATTCATTTAAAAAAAATTCTGAGAGGGCTCTCATTCGAAATAGGGACAGCCGAAAAACAGCTTTCGGCTGTCCTGAATTCGCAATGCGTGCCTTCGCAACGGTGTGTTTGTATGAAAAGAAATATGTTGACCTTATGAACTGTATCCATGTTAATATTTCATTGAAGACTGCTGGCCGCTAATAGCTATTTTAAGCTCTAGATTTCCCTGTAATATCCTTCTCTCCACTGTCCGTAACTTATCCTGTGCTTCAATTAGCTCCTGTAAATCATTATGTATATAAACATTAGTTCTTTATTTTACAGGTCATTTACACTGTCTTTCTATTTGTGCTGCAGCCAATACCTGTCTCATAAAACACAGCTGTACGGGAAAATATGCTTACACCAGTGAGTCTGGTACATATAGAGAATGTTGTGCCCTTTTCGTGTTAGGATGGGAAAATACTGCTGCAAAGATTAGTAGGAGCTGTGCAGATACAGCTGGGGACAATGAAATACATAACACATCCCTAGAGAGTCAGACTAGAGCAATAGCCTCTAAGAGCACCTGCTGCTTCCCTCCAATTACCTGGCTCCCAAATACCTCCGGCAAGCAATTCTATATTAAGCCAGCTGAGACTCCTCATACAATACTACATCATGATAATACATTACCTCTGACTTCAAATGTGGCTGAAGAATAATCCGTATTCAAACCGCAAAACGTTATAAAGAAGAAAATGGATAGTGACATAAGAGGATCTTCTATATTTAGTCATGCAGGTCTTGGTGTTTTAAATATAGAGAGGGGGAAAAGCAGCTTCACGGTAACAGCACAAAAAGGCTTCCAGCGGCTGAGCAAATCATCTTGTCACATGTAACGTCTGTGGATGTGCACGCCAGATGTTACGTATTGTAAGTCCTTCCGCACAGAACTTCGTTAATAGGGGCCAGCAATTAAAATCCTCATTCCTAAACCTGGCCATACAGGTGGGATTAGGCATGTGGATGTGTGTCTGTGCGGACACAGATCCATACAGTAAAGTTCAGGTAGGTTTCTGGACACGAAAGTGTCTAGAACTTTATGCTTGATCCAGGCTTAAGGAAGTGCTTGAAATGAGTTACTCCTGGGCTAAACCATGTTGATTTCAGGGGGAGTCAAGGTAATTGTATTCTTTGCATGCAGGGATAGATCTTTGAATTGGTTACTGCACACAGATACTGACCAGCTTTACTATCACACTGTTATTTAGACTTGGGATAGGAAACATCACCTCTCATCTCTAATACTGTTTGCAACAGATAAAAAATGACTCCCCTGCAATCAACATGG
Organism: Limnodynastes dumerilii; assembly: GCA_011038615.1. Lineage (NCBI taxonomy): Eukaryota > Metazoa > Chordata > Amphibia > Anura > Limnodynastidae > Limnodynastes > Limnodynastes dumerilii. Next base: position 7,888 of record WWET01002842.1, on the reverse strand, counting down.
TTTAGCCCAGGAGCAGCTAATTTCAAGCACTTAAGTCTGGATCCAGCTATTTATCCAAAAGAGGGGAGTGTTCTTATAGATCTAAGTCATGCCAAACGTGCGGGGTGTAAATTAATTCATTTTATTTCATTTTGTTTAGCTGTGTAAGCAGGAAGACTTTGCTTGTAGCACACACATACCGTTGGAAGCGCAACAGGAATGAGTTTTTTTCATTTAATTGTTTTCATTTAAATAGGTGCAGTGTAAGGTGCCTGCGTTTCCATGAAATGCTGACACCGTCTCAGGGGATGGTGTAAGTAATAGGCGCAGGTCATTTTCACATAATCTCTATTGAAAAGATATTGACAGACCCTCCAACATGACCCATTTCATTAGGTACAGTATACTCCTCTCCTGATCTTCCAACTGTCACTCACCTGAATTAACTGATATTTAAAAAAACTATATTCAACAAAGGAGGTTACCATAGTAAATGGCAGTTGGAACAGTTGCATAATAAACTGTCAGGGGCTGTACAGCCGCAGCCTCTGTCCATTCGGCTCCAACTGCGAGGGTGACACTTCCCTACATCCTGTCCAGAGCCGCGTGTCTCTGCTGAACTCTGGATAGGATGCACACCGCTTCTGCATTCCGTATGCGGTAAAACACTGGGTCACATAGGCGTATCTATAATGGGTGCAGGGTGTGCAGTGCACACGGGCCCCTCAGAACAGCGAAAAGCCGATCTGCGCATGCGCCGGGCAGATGTTGCCCGGTGTAGCTACGGCAACGCCCCCTAGCGTCCCTACGTTAAGGTTAGTGAAGGTAGGCGGGGGGAGGGCTTAGCGGTAGTACGCTCGTGTGCGAGCGTATTACCCATTGCTTACGCTGGCTGAAGTTAGGGTAGCCTTCAGCCAGCGTAAGCAATGGGAAATACGCCCACACAGGGGAAGTGTCGGGGAGAGTGGACGCCGATACGCTGTGCTTTTGTAAGCACAGCGCATCGGCGTAGGTCTGGATCAGGCTCCATGGCTCAACAGCAGCAGGTATTGCTTGCTGCTTAGAGCTGGACACTAGCGGACCAATGTGCAATGAAAATCCTTCCCTGCGCGTCGGCCCGCTGGTAATGTAGTTCTGCGGCACCCCGGCACCTAAAATACTTTACTTTTGCACATAGAACTCAATTACTTAATAACTTTGCCCAGATTCAGAGTTTGAAAATATCAGAGGAAAGTTACACCTGGGCAAATCCATTTTGATTGCAGGGGAGTCATATCTCATCTGTTGCAAACAGTATTAGAGTTGAAAGGTGGCGTTTCCTAGCAGAAGTCTAAATAACAGTGTGATAGTAAAGCTGGTCAGTATCCCTGCATGCAAATAATACAATTAACTTGACTCCACTGCAATCAACATGGTTTTGTCCCGGTGTAAGTTTCCTCTCTTATTTTCAAACTCCAGAACTGGTCTTGTATGTGTAATCTATAAATTAGAGTTGAGCTTAGAAACTTTTGGGGGCCGTATTCAGAGATCCATTTTTTTTAAAAGTTTTTTTAAAAGTACGCAATTATATGCACACACGTAGCAAGGCCACACCCACCAACACCCAGGACACTCCCCTCTCCCGGCTGTGCAATCGTAGACTTACACCCAACACCCTCGACACTCCCCTCTCGAGTCCCTAGGCCACTCTGTTCTTTCCATGTGTACTTACATGCGTATATGTGGTCCGTCCGTTATAACCGTGCCCCAGCGTTCATTTAAATGACCCCCCCCCCACTTTCATGTAATTTTTCAAGTACGTATTTCTACGCTGCCCATTCATACATATGTCCCCAAGTGCGATTCACATGCCCGTGCCTAAAGCACTTATGTGCGTATATTCTACGTAACTGATGTAAATAAAGTTACCTTGTGTGCGCAGTCAAAACATACCTAAAAATACGCACGCAACTCCACGTGAAAACGGATCTGTGAATATGGTCCTTTATCTCTCATTTCTAATTCTGCTTTACCGATTTATATTTGCCCCCCCCCCTCTCTCTTCCAGCAGATCTACATGGTATTGCTCAGGTCTACACTAAAGCTGGCCATACACTAGAGCGATTATCGTCCCAATCTTCGAATTATCGTGGAGTAGTCGAATTATCGCTGTAGTGTATGGTGCCGATTATTGTCATAAACGGACGATAATAAAAAAATAATGGCTGCCGTCCGATAATCCGATCGGGTGGTTTGCAATAAAAATTATCGATTATCTCTAGCGATATCGGACAGTGTGTGGGCATTGCAGATAATCATGCTGCAGAACCCCACACACTGACAGGCTGCAGCGCTATGCCCTCTCCCCCTGTCTGGCTATACAGCGCTGTATAGTCAGAAAGGGAGAGAGGGCATAGCGCTGCAGAGCCCCACACACTGACAGGCTGCAGCGCTATGCCCTCTCTCCCTGTCTGGCTATACAGCGCTGTATAGCCAGACATAGGGAGAGAGGACAGAGCGCTTGCAGCCTGTCACAGTTAAAGCTGAGTCTCCTGTCAAGATTGAGAGACCCAGCCAATCAGGAGAGACTGCAGCCAGACAATAGGCTGGCTGCAGGCTCTCCAGCAGAGATTATCGCTCCCAGCCTGTGGTAGTGTATGGTGCCGATATCGGGACCTTTACCCAGGGGGAAATCGTCCCGTTTATCGGCAGCCACATGCTGGGAGCGATAATCGCTCTAGTGTATGGCCAGCTTTACAGCTAATGAAAAAAGGTGTAAGTGCAACTCTGGATCAGCTCCACAGTCGTAAAACACTTCTTAAAAATTGATATCCATAGTTATACCAATGCCTGAGCATACTTACTGCAAAACACTGCTGCTAAGGCTGTATTTTGTGTATTGTATGACCATAAAAGTAGTTTAAGAATAAGATAGCACAGAGCACACGGATGTGGACACAGGAGCATGGGGAGCCTTGCGTATGACTTTCTGTGCTCACTCCTGTTCTGCATATGCGCAGATCGGTTTGGCGCTGTGCTTCCGCATAGAAAATAAACGGAAGCACAGCTTTGGATCACTGTGATAGGGAGGGTGTGTTGGGAGTGAGATTATGTTGTGTGTTATGTCATACAGTTCTGATTGAAAATAATCTGTCCAGAATAAGAGTCCAACGGCTGAGATTAAATAACGGCTGATGAATTTAGATTTCTAGAAACGGAGTAAGCGGCCTATAATTCTCATTGTTTTTTCTAAATTTGGATGACAGAGAGAAGTGACATGGATTACAGCATCCTGATGGTGGAGAAATGAATAAAATCATGTAAGATTTATAAGTGCCTTAGGGCTAGGGGGGGTATAACCAGAGGGGATGTGACACAGGAAACATAGATACCATCTAATAGTGACACCAATCAGACAACACTTACCATTTCCATAAGTTCTTATAGAAACCCCTCTTAAATGTGAGCATTTACCTGAACCTCCTGTCTGGATGATATTTGGATGTTATATTCTGCTTCTTTCTACTTAACAGAATGTTGATTAAATAATAATATTATTATGTAAAAATTAAAGGTATGGCTTTTGAAACAGTATGTACTTATATATAGTCCAGGATTGCTGACTTTCCCGGAATTTCCGGGAGACTCCCAAAATTCAGGCAGTTCTCCTGGTATCCCGGGAGAGCCAGCAAATCTCCCGCAAGGAACTTGAGGCCCGTGGTTTCCATTAAACCACTGCCTCAAGTCCTGCCCCCCTGCCTGGCAACACTAGTATACTAGTGTTGCTAGGGACAGGGAGGGACTTGATGCAATTTGTGCCATCAGCCCCGTCCCGATCCCTATTAAAGCTAAAAACGGGTATTAGTCAAGTGGGTGGGGCTTAATAGCGTTATTTGCATAAATTGCATCATTAAGCCCCGCCCCTGCATGCATCTATGGCTTCCTTCCGGGATCTCACGGAGGGAAGCTCTTAAAAGTCCTGATATAGTTTGTTCTTTAAAAATAAAAAGGATGAAGACATACTTAAATAACATACACTCCAACATGACCCATTCCTTTAGGTACAAAAAAGCTCCGCTCCTCAGTTTACAACTGTCAGTTACTATGGGTAACCTCTTTTGTTGGAGAGACAAATAGTTTTTTAAATATCAATTCAGCAGGGTAGTGTGACAGTTGGAAGCTCAGGTGCACAGTATATTGTACCTAATGGAATGGGTCATGTTGGAGGGTCTGATATAATAACATGATGATTGTCAAGTAGGATTTATATAGATTTTCAAAAATAAGAGGTAAACAGGAGGAAAGTTACACCCCGGCAAAACCATGTCAAATTGCAGGGGCAGAAAAGTTTGTCTTTTTTTTAAAGTATTAGAGATGAGAGGTGCTGTTTCCTAGACCAAGGGCTAGAGTTACTAAACTGCAAAAAAGTAAAATTGGAGATGTTGCCCAAAGCAACCAATTAGATTCTAGCTCAGAGGCGGAACTAACGAGTTGTGGGCCCAGGTGCAAAAAATATGCTTTGGCCCTGATTATATTCCAGGTAACCTGGTGGGCAGCTTTGGTGGTGCAGTGATGACAGCTGTGGGCCCTTGTATTAGGGTGGGCCCCAGTGCAGCTGCCCCTGTTCTAGTTGATAATCTCTACTATGTAACATAGAAACATAGAAAGTGATAGCAGATAAGAGCCACATGGCCCATCTAGTCTGCCCATTTGTTTATTCAAAACTATACTGACCCTAGACCCTATTTACCCTCAATTTGGTTTACAATTTAGGATACCCTTATATTTAACCCAAGCATGTTTAAATTGTTCTACTGTATTGGCCTCAACCACCTCAGATGGGAGAATATTCCACTTATCTATCACCCTTCAGTGAAGTAATTTTTCCGCACATTTCCTTTGAATCTACCACCCTCCAGTTTGTATCCATGCCCTCGTGTTCTATTACACCTTTTCTTTTGAAAAATGGTTCCCTCCTCTAGCTGGTCGCAACCCTTGATATATGTGAAAACTGCTATCATGTCCCCCCTCTCCCTTTTAGTTGCTCTTCTTTGCACAGTCTGTAATGTATTTATGTCTTTCTGGAGATATGGCCTCCAGAACTGAACACAGTATTCTAGATGAGGGCATACCATAATAATATAAAAAGTGAGAACTAGAACCTGATTGCTATTAGCAGCATCACTATTTTCCTTTTCCATAGTTTAGTAAATCTAGCCCCAAGTCTAAATAACAGTGAAAAAGTAAAACTGCTCGGTATCTTTGTGCAATACGCAAAGTATTCTCCCTGCATACAAAAAAATAACATTAATTTGACTTGAAATTCAACATGATTTTGTCCAGGTGGAACTTCTCCACCCGTTTTACTCTGGATCTGGTGAAACGTAACCATCAACGTTACATTACAGTCACAAATACTAAACAGCAAGGAGGACATTTACAAAAGTATTTACAGGACTCCCCAAATGTCAGCGGCTTGTTTATAACATCATATTGCAGTCACAATATTATGCAGTATCCATCAGCACAGCTAGAGGCCAGCAGAGCTGCTTGTATATAAGACCTTTGTGGCTGAAATTGTCAATGCAAAATATAACTGAAATGATTAGAAATACAAAACATTCAAAGAACATTCAATCTGGAACTACTCTTGTGATACTGTTTAGAAGATAGAGCTTGATACACAAAATGTTGTGTATTTAGTATGTGCCCACTTCAAGTTTTTGTAAATGGAAAAAGCACGTTTTTTCAGGTACCAAAAAGTACCCAAATAGCTATACACGTTTGCCAACTTTTGCAAATGAATATCAGGGAAATTGTGATAGCACCATCAAAGGGGTGTGTCCTGTGAATGACTCCGCCCATGGGTGTTTCTTGACCTGCCAGGACACTATTTGTCAATAAAAATGGCAGCATCAGTATTTATTGATCGTTAAATTGTCAACGAATAAATAATAAGTACTGATTGCGAAGACTGTAAATCAGGGTTGCCGACTCTCCGAAAATTTCCGGGAGACTCCCAAATTCAGGCAGTTCTCCCGGTAACCCGGGAGAGCCTGCAAATCTCCCACAGAGGGCTTGAGAACCGTGGCTTCATGAAAACCACGGCCTTAATTCCTGCCCCCCTGCCTGGCAACACTAGTAACCTAGTGAAGCTAGGGACAAGGAGGGACTTGATGATATCATTTGCGTCATCATAATTTTACATGAGTAAATCTAAAAGGGGGTGATTAATAGGGGGTGGTGTTTAATTATGTGATTTTCTTAAATCACATCCCTAAGCCCCGCCTCTGCATGTATCTTTGGCTTCCCTCCGGGATCTCCCAGAGGGAAGCTATTAAACGTCGGCAGCCTGCTGTATATATTAGATCTGCTGAAATCTTCGTCTTATAAAAAAGGATAAAACTGGGTGACACTGCATCTGTTTACTGTTTTCATTTCTGTCTCCATTATTGAAGTCATGTTGTTTTAGATAACTGCCAATCTTTGATTTCATCTTGGCCTCCTCCATAGACCTCAATGCAGGGAAATACATACCTCCCAAGTGTCCTGATTCCAGCGGGACAGTCCTGCTTTTGGGAAACTGTCCCGCCCACTTTACAACTTGTCCCGAGTGAGCAGACTCAATCCCGAGAGTTTTTTTTTCATTTTTTTTTTTTTAAAGCCTGTGCCGCTGTATATGCAGCAGGGCTTTTTCACATAAATAGTAATGGTAATACAGGGCTCCCCTGTAGGACCAAATCTGTTACTGTGAATGGCAGTGACCTAACCTATACGTATTGCATATTTCCCGTAGGAGTCCTGTATTACCAGTAATTCCGCACCATGTGACCACGCCACCAGACGGAGAGAGAGAGACAGTGAGGGAGCACTGCAGGGGAAAGGAGAAGACATCAAAGGTAAACTAGAAAAAATAAATAATAAAATGGGCAGACATGGAGGCTGGACATAATAATAAGGGGCAGACATGGACGTTGGACATAATAATAAGGGGCAGGCATGGAGGCTGGACATAATAATAAGGGGCAGATATGAAGGCTGGACATAATAATAAGGGACAGACATGGAGGCTGGATATAATAATAAGGGGCAGACATGGAGGCTGGACATAATACTAAGGGGCAGACATGGAGGTTGGACATAATAAGGGGCAGAAATGGAGGCTGGACGTAATAAAAAAAAGGGCAGAAATGCAGGCTGGACATATAAACAGTGGCAGACATATGGAGGTTGGACAAATAATAAGGGGAAGACATATGGATGTCAGGCCTTTTAATAAGGGACAGACATATGGATGGCTGAATTAATAAAAGGGGCAGGCACTAGACTCGCTCTCTGGGTGGTGCAAGACATACCCACTTTCCCAGACACACCCACTGATCGGTATAAGACACACCCCCTCTACCAGAAATTTTGTCCCTCTTTCCAATTCTCAAATGTTGGGAGGTATGGAAATAGGACACAATTTCTAAACTCTGTCATCATACCACAATGACTTCTGGATCTGAAACTGCAAAAGGGAGATTGGCAAACTCTTCAGGCAGCCTGGGAGATCACCCACTTATCATGGAGAGTTGGCAACTCTGCAATAACCTAAAGCAAAACAAATGTCTGAGAAAGGAAAAGATACAGAATTAGGAAAAACAGGCATTTTCAATGGAAAACGTCTGTTTTTGGCTAGTAGCGCCAGCAGCGGGGTGTTACAGGTCAGAAAGCACTTATGGCAAGTGTGCAGATAATTAAGTGAGGTGTGCTAAGGACCTTCAGTGTTATCCTGACATTGGCGACTTCCAAAGTCTTTAGTTGGCAGGTTAGAAGATACTTGCTACACCCCATCTATTAAAGTCTGTTATCACTGTAGAGCTCTCTACACTATAAAGGGATATGAAATCAATAGAGTCAATGGGCTGGATCCAGACCTTGTTAAGTG
>WWET01002841.1:204060-219630 GCA_011038615.1 Limnodynastes dumerilii | reverse complement strand
CCGATCCCAAACAATCCTTGAACGTGACACACCCTATTCAATAACTCAAAAGTTACTTTAAAGTCTTAATTACTGGTAAATATTGTAGCGCCCATAAATTAGATTTTTTTTATAATCCCAGTCAGACGGGAAAAGGTGTCCTGGTCCAAAAGTCCACCTCGTGGGTGATGAAATGTTTGTTAACCTACATCCTCGAAGGCAGAGAAAACTCATTTATTCGTATTGTGCCTTATTAGAGGAAATTTGTTTATTCATATTGTATATTGTTAATAATTTGAGCCAACACCGAAATAAATATTAAAATATTATTTTAATTTTATTATATATTGATGATATTTAAAATGCATCATACAAACAAATACAGAAAAATTCCAACATCAAAAATAAAATTTTATTTTCCAAGGTTTTTTCGGGTATGGAGGTGAAAGGGAAAATTTATTCTGTGTCATGGACTCTGGGGTTTTTTGGATCTGACTCATGGTCATCTGGGTTAGCGGATGTGAAAAGGAAGCGTAGGGTTTTAATGTAGGCCTTACTCATTGGCTGGGACTCAGAGAGGATCCCTGGGAAGCAGGAGCAGAAAGACAGGAGTATTGAGACTGCAATAGTTCAGAGGCAGTAAAGTTTTAGGAATAGGGAGCGCATAGTGCTGATTGGCAGAGCAGTAGCCATGGAAGCAATGCCGCCAGATGGTTGGTGCAATGTGGTCATATGACCATATCCAAGATAACCACCACAACCTCCAGGCTCTGGTTTAGTGAACAGAAAGAAAAGGTAGAAAACACTGGGGATGAGAGACCGAGTAGGCTACGCTGGAGGTCCAGGACCAGGGTGGCTGATGAAACCCAGGGAGAGACTGCATCTCACTTTAAAAATCCCATGCTTTGTGAAACCCTGGGACAGGATAAGGAGGCCCCCCATATCCTGTCCTAGGGTGTCACAAAGCAAGTGCCAGTCATAGGTCCATAAATTTCTTGAAATATCCCTTGTGCAAAGGTGTGGGGCCGCATTGTGTCATTCTAATGCACCCCCGTAAAGCCCTGTGCCCTAGGCTATTCAGGCCATGATTAAAAGGGTCGTGTTAGTTGTTTATTCAAAAGCAATAGATGAAAGTGTTGACTTTTATGCCACGAAGAAAACACATTTTATCTGCAATATTTGGGTCCCTCTAAACTCCTCCTAGATTGACCATGAGAGTGATTACAGAGCTTGAAGGTAGTTAGATACATCCCTTAAAAGTAATTAATGGACACCTCAAATTGTTCCCTTTATAGTTTACTAATTGAATGTTGCAATACACATCTTGTAACAGAGTAGATTTAAACAAAATGGTAAAAATTAGTGACAAATATATGAAGTCATTGGTATTACATACAAATTTAATATTAAAGTGTGACCAGTCATAGGACCAGATCCTCAGTTGTGATTTCACTCTTGTGTTAGTCACCATGCTCAGCGCCAGCCTGGAAATAGACCATGCTGGACCAGAAGTGCAGAGTCTAATCCCAAGCCAGGTATACACCAGAACCCCTGATGATGAGGATAAACTTGGCTGCAGGCAAGGGGCAGGTTTTGATCCTCTGGACAAGCACACAGACACAGAGACTGTGAGGCGAGATCCAAGATGAGCAGTAGTAGTGGTTACAAGTAGAGGAGTCACTGCTACTGAGGCTGGATACAATAACAAGGCTAAAGCTGGAATCAGGAGGCACAGCAGTGCAAAAACCAGAGATTCTAGAACACTGGAGCTGGACAATTGGAAAAAGGTGCAACCTAAAATACTAAAAAAGAAGAAAAAAACTCTGGCGCTAAATTCAAGCTGTGAGGGGGAACTATGCAATTTCCCCAAAGCAAAACCAATACAAACTAAGACACAATGAAAAGATTTATAAAAATAATGATGTATAAAAAATGTAATCAATAAGTTCACCTCAGCAACCAAGCAGTGAAGATCTGATTTTTAATATACACAAACAATTAAGTATACATAAAACACAATTAAATAAATAAATAAATAGCTGCTGCAAATCAAAGTAGAGCCTTTATAGTAGCACCAGATCATATATTGCACTAATATAATCCAGATATGAAGCCAGAACCATATGTATAGAATAGATTCCAAATGGTTATTTATGGATACCAGGTCATTATTGACATAGGGGTAGATCCAGAACAACGTCTGCGTATGTACTTACGTACGTTAACGTATGTAAATACGCATGCACGTAACAAAAAAAATTACGTAGTGTTGAAGCCACGTAAATTACATAAACACATCCATTACACGTAATTTCACATGCGTCCATATTGTAAACGAATAGTACATGACGGTAGCAATCGTGGATCATGCGGACGTTTGCTAAATACGTACGTCTGATTCACAAGAACGTTTTTTTTCTTTGTAGTCATGCGTATTTTGTTGAATTACAGTTCTATGCGTATAAAATTACATAATTACATTTGTTTATTTTGTATAACTAAATTTAAAGTAAAAAATTCAATGTTTCAGATTATATATATATATTTTTTTTTACAACCTACATTTTGTTCAACCTAAATTAGAACTAATAAAAACTATTTAATTATTAATTTGTATATTACATATTGGACATTAACCAAACCAATGTTTTTTTATACATAATGGGCCTGATCCAGATCAACGATGTAGCTAACGCCCAGCGTTACATTGCTGACTCCCCCCTGGCACTCCCCCTGTGCGGGCGTATGGCCCTTTCCTTACGCCGGGTGAAGGCTACCCTAGCTTCGCCCAGCGTAAGGAAGGGGCCATACGCTCACACAGGAGCGTATGGCCGCCTAGCCTGCCCCCCTAGCCTAATTTACTTACCTCCCCCCGCCCTCCAGGAGTAACGTGAGCGTTGGGACGCTGGAGGACGTCCCCTCCAGCGTCCCAACGCCGCTACTATGGACGCCTGATCGTAGATCGGGCGTTTCCATAGTAACGCCACCCAACATCTGCCCGGCGCATGCGCATTAGCGCTACGGCCGCTGTACTAGCGACGGCGGGCGTAGCTCAGGATCGGGGCCATTGAAACGGAAGTCTTCATTGTGAACACCTGGCACCTGCAATCACTTAAGTGATTGACCCAAACTGATCCAAAGAGCCGTGGTGAAGATGTCCCTATGGGCTATTGACTTACATTATCACCACCTTTTCAGCTCACTGGGGTATGAGAAGCTCTTCCTGACCTGTGCTTATGATTCATATGTTTTTATGTATTTTTAATCTATGTCGATTTTTTGATCATATGTCCTTAGTAAAATTGTTTTCAAGCATAGCAACTCACACCTTCATTCATTCTAATTGGGGTACAGCATTTATTTTGATAAGGGGATTTTCCTATATGTCTTTTTCATTAAGGACATAGATCGTTACCCTTACATTTGTTTATATTACATCTATTAACTGATGTGTCTTTCTTTTGAGTGCCGCCTGGATTAAAACTCCAACCTGTCTTTTCCTCATTTATCCTCAACACTATGGACTACCTTCCCTGCATGCCGCATACATAGTGAGTATTTTCATGCATATATGGTTGTTTTTTGTTTATGATTCTAGTTTGATTTTATTATTGATGTTTTTATGATTGATGTTATTTATTGTTGATACATATATTTAAATTACAAACATCAGCTAATTGATCTGTCTATCAGATATACTATTTATATGCTCATATCCTAGCGCTTTACTAATCTTTCTAGCCATTTACACTAAGCTTGTATTAACCTTTGTACACCTATCACCCTTTAGTTTACCAACCATAAATATTTCTTTACTACTCCTGTCATTTTAAATTCCATATTACTCCTGTGTCTCCAGCCAGGATTTCAGGCTGTTGTCTATCTTGTGTGTTTTTCAAACTCTCTGTTGATAATAAATCTGTTTTTTTTCCCTATAAGAGTGGGTCTGGATCCTATTCTTTGAAATATCTCCAGGAGACCTGTTCCTCCTCCCCGTCTGTAGTCTTCTCACCATCTGTTAAAACGCAGTTCTTCAAATTGATTAATAATTGCTTCTAACAAGTGTTGATTTTCTTATGGATGTCCAGGAGTAAAAGTAGCATTTATGAAGGGGGAATTTCCTAACCATTGGCCTGATCCTCATTTAGTAAATTTAGGAGATTTAGGCATTTTTATTGTGTAAGTCCCCTAAAAAGTAACATTTACGCATGCACCCACCAGATGTTACGCTCAGGGTTGCACAATGTAAATCAAAACGAAATTGAGACTGCTATAGAGTTTGCTCGTGCCGTCAAATTATGCCGGTCATCATCAACTTTCGTGCATCTATGAAACCATTTGCACCATACATGTTTGAAGTGGACACTTTACGCCAAGTATCTCCTCTAGCCTGGTGGATGTCCTACGCAGCTCAACTTCAGATAGATACTTCTGTAGTAAATCTTCTGAAGCAGATGTTCACCGCAGTTTCATCAAGTGCAGGAACTGAAAGAATGTTTTCAAGGTACGGTTTGTACAATCCAAAACACACAACAGATTGGGAAATGAAAAAGCAGCTAAGCTGACTGCATGCTACAGAGCCTTTTCTGTTGAGGACAAACGTGATGACGTGGACAAAGACATGAACAAGTTTGACTCAGACTCAAACAACTGACTGAGTGAAATTCACAGCCTAAAACGAGTTTCTTAATGCAACTGTTTAGTGTGTATTTATTCTATTACTGTTCTCACTTCAGAAATTGTTCATGCATTACTGAAACAAGGTGTAAACATCTAAAATTAAACTGTAATAAAAAATTCCGACTTAAATCAAATAAATCCGATAAAAAAAATAAATCAGGTTTTTTTGCAGTCAATTAGGGCTCCTCCTCAGGCTCTTGGCCCTCTCCCTGGGGGGACAATTGGGGCCCCTCCTCAGGCTCTTGGCCCTCTCCCTGGGGGGACAATTAGGGCTCCTCCTCAGGCTCTTGGCCCTCTCCCTGGGGGGACAATTGGGCCTCCTCCTCCTCAGGCTCCTGGCCCTCTCCCTGGGGGGACAATTGTGGCTCCTCCTCCTCGGGCTCCTGGCCCTTTCCCTGGGGGGACAAGTTTGGATCCTCCTCAGGCTCCTCCTCTGGCTCCTCCTCTGTCTTCTCCCGTTCCAGCTGGCGCCTTGCAAACTCAGCCAGTCTGTGTGTGTCCCGTCCTAATGGATATAATAAAAATATAAACATTAAAACTACCCTAAAGACCCTTTAAACAAAAAAAAAAACATTAAAACACAAAATAAACCTAAACAATTTAAACGACTATAGTAAATTCAACAGATGGTGTTTACTGCTTTATCATAGTTCCTCTTGCCCTATTAACATGTGTACGCCATTGTCTGTCTCTTGAAACGCCATCAAAGAGAAAACAATCTTCTTTCACAAATCTTTTTTACAATCGAAATTAACTAATATGAACATATCAATTTCAAACACATAACAAGAAAGTTGAATGGCACACACACCGTGGCCATCACTACAACAGCAAACTTCAAACTAGGTTTTATTAAACTAATAAATCTATATAGAAAATGGAAAATAGCAAAAGGCAAGTTCCCACTACATAATTGTATTTAATGGAATAACACGTGAAATCAAAATTTCAGCATGATTTCTGCTACAAGACAATAAGAACCATTTAATTGTAAGCAGCACATAAGTTAAAAGTACTAAATGTATTGTGAAAGTAAATACTTACTGCACGCATGACGCAGGATCTGCATGCGGACCTCCGCCAGCAGATCAGGTTGGCGCCGCCTTAGATCTGACCACCGGCGCATCAGTTGGTCCACACGCCGTTGTTCACGAAGACGGCGTCTGATCTCCCGCTGTATCCGTATGTATGCTGCTCTAACGGCAGCATTACAGCGGGGCTGGCGGAGGTCAAACTGGTCCATTATACGGACCAGGATCCGCAATTCTGCACAGCAAAAGGGCTCCGCGCTTGCAGCAGCCATTTTAAATTCAAAATTATGAACTCACGCAGTCACGCTGCATCATGCATACTTACGCAGATTTAGATCTAACGATGCCATTGGTTGTCTCCTGAAACGCCCACAAAGAGCAGCCAATCTTCATCCAATACTATATATCTTAATATAATTTCAGTGATATGCACATGTAAATGTCAATCACCTAACAATAAAGTTGACAGTCGCACCCACACCCACATGCCAATCACTACAATTGTATACTTCCTAAACCTTTTCATAACGGCATACATCTTATCTAAATTGAAAGATTGAACAAATTTCAGCTAAACAAATGGATGTTTTAGTCACTTTGTTATTTTAATAACAAATAAAGCGGACATACGTAAGAGTGAAAGCACGCACGCATAATGACAAGCGAAGTTAATGAGACATCATAGAAAAACAAGCCAATCCGAAGAGTCAAAACCATTAGCCAATCAGAGTGCAAGTAAAGGACGTAAAAAGCTGCGCAAATACCCACGTCCACGTGCGTTAGTACACACTGTGTTCATCATGGGTCCAAAGGGACAGAAAAGAAATCCTAACTTTACTGCACAAGAGGTTACATTTTTAGTGACTGAGGTCATGGAACATTTATATACTGAGGGTGGTGAGATCTCTGCTCACCTGAGAGGAAGTGTCTGGAATGGCATTCATGAGCGTTTTGTCACCTACTGAAGGCAAATCAATGCGAATTGTAGGTTCCGAACTGTTAAACATCTGAAAAAGAGGTATGAATTGTTATTTTTTGTAAAAAATGTTAATGCTAATTCTTCACTCAATTTTCAATAATTTTCTAAAAAGTTTGGCTACACAAACCACACATCTCTTGTTCTATTGTTAAAGTATATTTTATTTCATTCACAGATGGTAGGATTTCAAAAATCAAATAAATAAAAAAATGGCTGAGAGATACGCTCATTCAAGGCAAACAGGAGCTGGACCAATACCTGAAACATTGAATTTCAACGAATTACAAAACTTGGCCATGCGTGCTGTGTGTACAGCAGAGATAGAGGGTGTTGGTGACCATGACACCATGGACGGTCCACCACAAAGACTCTTGCGTCCAGTGGCAAACACAGAATCAGAAGACAGCGAAGGTAATGTTAAATGTGATATCAGATTATTTGTATAACATCAACTTAAAAGATATACTGCTTTTCAAGTGTATAAATTTTAAATAGGAAATGTTGAATGTCCATAAATGTATCTCAATAGAGTATTGGAAATCTACAATGAGAGAGAAAGAGAGACAGAGTTAGTGATATTGCATCATACGGTGTAGACATATTACGAGGTTGTAAACAATGGTTTATTTTTAATGTATTACATGGGTCATCATAGTCACATTGCATGTTCACTGTTATGTCATTTCCTTCTGTCATAGATATTGCTGAAAGACTGGATGACACACAATCCATACATGATGAAGACGTTGAGCCCACATTACAACCAACACCACAACCTGCACAACCACCACCACCAGCTCTGGCATCACCATCCACCCCGTCACCTCCACAACATGATGATGAAATACCTGGGCCATCCACAGCCTACAGTGCAATGTGAAATCAAACAAATCTCATCATCAATAAACTGGACCCCCTACATGACCAAATGTCCAGAAATAACACTGCACTGGAAGCGCTAAATGAAATATTAAGAGAAATTAGAGATTTGGTTAAAAAAAGAACAAACTCAAACAATACCTGAGGCAATCCCATCAACATCATCCACGATTAGCCCAGATGTTACTCCAGCACCAGTCCAAGCATCAAAAAGTTCTGCAGCAATGGAGGTTCAGCCCCAAAAACAAAATCTAAAACCCCAGCACCAAAAGAACCCAAAGGTGGGAAAACAAACTGCCCAAAAAAATTAACAATTGATTGTAAAACATTCTACAGTTCACCAAAATAACAAATGCAACAGATAATGTATTGTTTTACTTTTGTTGCATTTAAATAAAAGCATTTAGAAAACATACCTGCAACTTATTATTGATTTATATATATTTTCATTTTTTTTATTTTTTGTGCAGCATTGTGTGCAATCTGTTGATCTGTGCTGGCGTTCAAAACTGGTGTAAACAGAAAGGGCCTCTGAGGATAGGCGCTGTCACCTATAGATGACTTTTAATCACATGTTATAACGAAGGTTTAATGTGAAAATTGGGACATATTGAAAACTAATTTACCTAAAAGCCACGCATCATTACCACTTTCAGACTGTCTTAAACTTAATTTACGCCATATTGTTGACAGCCGCATGACATAGGCGTCATGATAGCTCCCTGGATACTTTGCAACAACATTACGAATGAGGAGGTTGGCGTCACACACCACCTGCATATTCAGAGAGTGGAAACCCTTGCTATTTAGGAAAATCATAGGGTTTCCACCCCTTGGCACCAGGTCGGCCCCTATAACGTGCGGGAAACCAGCAATCCCCTGAAATTGCTGCTTAATAGGCACAAGAGCTTCCCCACTCAAAGGCATATTTATAAATTGTGAAACATGCAACACGCAACAGGAATGCACTCAAAACTTCCTCTAGTACGCGACTAAAGGAAGATTGGGACATTGCTGTTGCGCATCCCATCACCCTCTGGAATGACCCAGAGGCGCAATATTGTAACACCGCCAGGAATTTAGTCAACGGTGAAATTGCTGTATGTGCCATTATATTGCCCTCAAGATCAGATCTTACAATCTCCAAGGTTTGCAATATGACATGTGAAGGAAGGCGATAACGGCGCCGAATCTCCTCATCAGACACATTAAAGAGGCTGATACGTGGTTTAAAGATGCACTCCCTGGTAATAAATAAAGATCAATAAAAACAATGCATTAATGAAAAACAAAAAAAATTATTATCAAGTCTAAGTAAAACACATGAAACTATGAAGTAAACATAACAGTGTTGAAATTACAGTAGAAACATTCAACATACACTTACATTTGCTAAAGGGCCAACAGAAAACATATTTTGGCTTTAAAATAGGCAAATGTCCAATCTAATGAAAAATATAAATTACAAAAATAAGACATAACAATTTTTCATTATTTGGTTTTATTCACATTACACACCTAAGAGCAAAGAAATTATTTAACATAGATTACTTATACATACGTAAGCAAACAATAGCAAATATTTGTAAACATGTATAAAATGTTAGTACATGAATAAAGTGTACTTACCCAAATAATATAGAAATATCCAATAATCATCAAAGTCCAACTCAACTCTGAGATTAGCACAAGGAATAGCACACAGAAACACTAGCAGGGTTGTGGTTTAAATAGATTACACAATTAAGTAATTAATCATTCATTCAGATGTGTAGCTACAGGTGCATGCCTCCATAATAAGTATTTACTCTGTTAAACGATCTTACGCGGTGACACGGAAATGCAGCTGCTATTTGTTTTTACGCGATTGACACCCTACCTTAACTTTTATACACGTAAAACAACTTACGTTGGTTTAGTCGTACTTGTGGATCGATTGTAAGTATGTTTCAACGCCCACTCTATACATTAGCATATTTGGGAACTCCCAGAAATTACGTTTGGCATGCCCCCTCTATTATGTAGGTGTAAATTCCAAAATACGTAATCCAGGATCTATCGTACAGAAAAATACAT
This sequence comes from Limnodynastes dumerilii, assembly GCA_011038615.1. Lineage (NCBI taxonomy): Eukaryota > Metazoa > Chordata > Amphibia > Anura > Limnodynastidae > Limnodynastes > Limnodynastes dumerilii. The sequence continues at coordinate 210,006 of WWET01002841.1, read as the reverse complement.
AACTGTGGATGGGGCGGACATATTTTCACGCGTAAATACGCGAACAATGCATGTGCAGATCGCTCAAAATCTCCACTTACGCCAATGGACTGGCCTATATAGAGTAAGTCACCAAAGGGCTTTTATAACACCAATAGTTCCGTCTCTATGATTCTCATCAAGCCTGGAACTGAGGAATATAGATGCAATTATCGTACATAAGTTCTTAGAACTGAGAAATGAAGGATCCGTGGATTCGCACAGTGAGCGATTAATGGAGCAAAAAAAGGAGTAGTAGATAATGTACTCAAGGCCAGGAGATGGTGGTAATGACAAGCAAGTCCACACAGGAGCTGTTACCTGGCCACGATGTAGCGATAAAATACCACAAGTGGCAAATGGAACATGATGAGACCTTGAAACCAAGGAGTGTAACATGTCCAGGAAGCAGGGAGTCAGAACAAACAGGCAAGCTCGAGGACCCATAAGGCTAAGATTTCCTGTTGATCTGACAGGGGAATGGTGAGAGTGAGGGGTTTAATTAAAGCAGCTGAGCAAGGGAATGAGCCACACCTGTGTGGGATACTGCCTGCAGCAGAAGTGGACACCAGGAAGTGCAAGGACTGGGGAGAGTCCTAGCAGGAATCGTGGCATCTGTTTCCATGTACTTTGATCGCATTCTGTTCTATTCAGACTTAAGTGAAATAACACTTCCATCAATTTTGGGTCGTTATCAAAAGTGGACAGGACTTCTAATTACGATGTGCAGAGTAGGTGTGCCCTCTCTCTCTCTCTCTCTCTTTCTCTCTCTCTGTCCTTAATGATCTAAAACAATTAAGCTTTCTAGTTGCTGTGATAATAAAATAGCAGTATACTAAAGAATAACATTTTTCTCAGCTCTTTATATAGTCCAATGACACAATATTATATTCTAAAAAAAGAAGCTGAAGCTATTTACATTTTACTCAGCATACATATATAAAACAATCAAAGTTTCAGCATACTGCAAACTGATAGGTTAAGTGTCTGACATCTGTTTCAGTGGGACAGAATACATCTTTTTAAGAACCGCTAAGTATTTTTTTTCTTCCTGGCACACCTGTTGTCTAATTTGTACTTTATGGATCTTATGAATGTAATGCTAAATGACTATTTTTCAGTTTAAAAAAATATGTATTTTTATATATACACACATATACAGATACACAATTCTTTTTAAGGGCCACATTACAACTATTTTCAACTCAGTTTGGCTATGACACTCGTCCAGTATATATCTTATAAGAAGTTAATTCTGGCTCTTGAACAGGTTCACTTTCTTAATGAACCGAATCGCTAACCAATGGTCCAGTCTTCTTTTTCATAGTCTGCCATCCTCCCGCCATCTGGTTCTCTCATGGACATTGCTAATCAAATCCATTTGAGAATTCAATGCCTTATTACCCAATTCATCATTTCTTTTGTTTCTAACTACTATTCTTTTCTAAGAGCAATTCTGTGAAGGTGTTGTGGTTTTAAGAAAATCACATTTCCCTTTGTAAATTTTGAAAGGTAAATTAGCTTGCAGGTGAAAAAGCGCATTTACATAATTTTTATTTCTCAACATAAAATGACATCATAAACATTTTTATATATAAATATTATCTCATGTAAACAGATGGTTACTGGGAGGAAAAAAAACCCCACAAGGATTCTGGGTATAATGACATCAAGTTAAAAATCACAGTCATTACAACAGCTGGTAGAAGACAGTAAAAAAAAATATTGTTTTTCTTCTCACTTTCACTTCGTTTTAGATCATTAGCCAAAGATATTTTTTTCCATCTGGAAGAATTGGTATATTTCACAAAAATCATAATTAACCAGTTATGTGTGAATTTAATGATGTGTTTATTTATAAACAGCTTTATTTGTTAGAAGGAAATAAAGTATTGATTGATTAAAGCTAATTTGCCCTCTCTGTCCTGCACAGCCTTGTTACCTGTGTCATTTTTCAACAACATCTTCCTTATCCTATTTTCTTTCTAAAGTGATCTATGTTCACTATTTGTACGTTCACAAATAGACACAGAATATGTTGACTTTGCTTCCACCTTTCTTGGTTCTCATGTGCCTCAAATCTAATTCCAGTTTCTTGTCTGTTATTAATCAATGTCACTTGACTATAAAACACCTATAAATAACATAAAGGAAATGATGAATAAAGTAAATGGATATAAAGGAAAAAAAAGGAAAATATATGTGCTCTAGTTTCTGTCAGGGAACTATTGTTTAACATGAAAAAAAAAACATTCTTAGACATATTATTATAGCTGAAGCTGAAATCTAAATAATATTGGCAAATGTCAGGTAGCTAGTAACTTTTCTTAAATGAATTTATTTGGAAAGGGTGAAAGAAAGCAGTGCAGCAATGACCAATATTTTTGCATTCACATAATTATCTGTCTAAAACTGACCCCAGAAATACCCATTGCCACACAAATGCCACACAAAGGTCGCAAAGAGTAGTGATTTATTACTGGATACGAAGCCTGATGTTCTATTACAGTAGTCATAAAAAGTGTGTTAAAGACTGGAATTAATTCAAAGACCTAACAGAAGCTGTTAATTATCTTTCCTGATCTATGATAGTTTGTCAGCTCAATAAAGACAAATACTTAAAAATAATAACCACACTATAAATCACTAGTCCATATTTAATATAAGCTAAAGTTACAGTGATTGTTTGAAATAGGTTTTTAAAAACTGCACATGATCCAGAAGACAGAATTATCTAGACCTACTGGGTTGCAGATATTTGCATCTATTTGGGTTTGTTATGTCCTATTGGCAGAGAAAATAAAAGCCACACATTTTATGGGGGGTTCAAAGAAGTGTGGTTTTGGTAATCAGCTTAGTGGATTGTAAAGCCACAAATCAATGGTTTTATAGACAGACAGTCATACATTACAGTCCCAACTTATCCCCATTAAAAAATGCATCAGATATAGCAACCAGTGGCCTCACAAGCCATCTGCAATGTTCTCTGGAACGTCACTGGAAATAAAAAGTGTACAGCAGATTTTTGTATTTATTCATTGTTAGCCTTTGTTAAAATATTGACAACTGACGCCAACCTTATGGCTGTCATCTGTATTATGTCAGTCTCCTGACAGCCAGATCAGCACATTTAGAGACAAAGCCAGCACCCACTTCCCATTTCCACCTTACAGTATAAACCTCCATTACTTAAACACAATCATTTTCAACCAGAAAATCACCTGTGATTAGTTGAGATACACAATGATTTTTAACCCGTTCACCAAATCGCTCCTTATTAAATAGAAGAGGAAAAAAAGAGTTTTCAAGAAATGTTTGGTTTTAAGGAATTGTTAAGATGAAGAATGTCATACTAAAAATACTAATGATGGTATATCTAAATTGAATTTCTGCATTTGCATGATTTATAATGTAGCAAAGCAAATTGGAAATGGTCTGTCAATTAAAAGAGAATTTTTCTTATTTCACTGAATTCATCATGTACTGTATGAAAGCTAATCATTTTATGGTCACTGAATGTCATGTACATTGCATTTAAATGTTACAAAAAAAAAAGTAGTATCACAGATAATGTAATGAACTTCATATCTTTTTTGTGCACATCTCAAATATGATCTGGACATTTTATCCCTATTAGAATTGGAAGATATTAGAAGACTTGAACCATGAGATAATAAAGATGACTAATAGTTTCTGTCGTTTCCACATCTTCTGTGTCTTGAAGATTTGAGCTAATTAAGTGGTAGGTGCTCTCTGCAAATCTTATAAATTGGTTTACGTGCAATATCAAATAGTGATAAAATTCTTGCATCTTGAGGCTCCCATTTATTATTAAAAATCCCTTTTTTAAGAATTTTATCAAGGCTGCTAAGTGTATCCAAAAGAAACATTTGACAGAGAAATAATGTACAGTGTCACAATGTTGTATGATGCAAAGGCAGAAAACCCAGAAATGACTTGCTTTTGCTCATACGCATACTGTACATACATAATGTGGAAAGGGAAACATTCCTCAAATAACTATGTTCAACAGAAACAGATATATTGCAGTGTTACACAATGCACTCCAAATCCCTTCAAAGTTCAGCATCATTTGTGCTTGTGTTTCTGTCAGTTCCTGAGCTGTCAAGGTTCTTAGCGTCTTGGTGTACCATATATATTACATGCATATCAGCTAGTCTAAGGAGATGGAAAATGTCAAGGTGAATTAGAAACTGTATGTGTATGGAGAAAATTTAATATCCACATTAACAATTTTAAGGGCTAACGGTAGTTGCTATTTATTTTAATATCATTAGTCAGCAAGAAAATTATTTCTGAAACTTTATAATGACCTTAACAATTTTCCATTGTTATCATTGTTCCATTTTTTTATCCCACTAAACACAATGATCTTTATACCACCAGTAGAAACACTTGTCAAAATGGAATTGTGTTCCAAGTATAACTATGTCAGCTTAGCTTTCCTGACCATACAGAAATTACTCCATAATGCAACAATGATTCTAAATATAACAACCAAAAGTAACCCAAGTCCTCAATCAGGCGCCCCCTAATTTCCTTTCCAGGGGTTTGTCTTCAAAATAGTCTTCGCAAAGTGTCTCTAATTTCTCCGAACAGTTTATTCCACATAGGTTCTCTTTCTTTCTCCCTCCTTGCTTTTTTCTTTACAGCATTATTCCCCCTCAGGAAAAAAACAGAAACAAATACACAACCCTGTGTAGCCTGTCTCTTCCAAGAAGCAAACAACCCCACGCAAGTGGTTACTCACATAGGTTTCTCTTTTCTCACACACGTAAAAATAGCCTTTATGAACACCTTTTCCTCTCCGACGTCGTGAATCTTCCAGATATATTCTTCTTATATGGTGCTTTCTCCTCTTCGTTCACAGGGTCCCGGTAAAATGCAGCATACAAAGAAGAAAAAGAAACACTCTAGTGCACCACCTCAAAAAATGACACAAAAGGAAAATGCCACCATGGCCACTCACATTTAAATTTCTTTGACCATTCTCATAAAGGTTTCTTTTCTGCAAACTCCAATGTCCTTCCTATTCAATAACTTTTTTCCTTTGTTCCCAATAAAAAGTCTTTTATTTTTCTTCAATTATAAAACATATATTTTTCCTTATTTCAAAAATTCCATAAAAAGTCTCAATATCTGCAATCTTCTCCCCTTTATTAAGTTGGGGGGGGGAATTCTCACTGGGGGAACTTACTAACACTGCACTCAAAGTTGACTAACACCTGTATTCCGGAGAACGGTTCACGGGGCCCCCTATGCCAGAAATTCGGATGGGTGAGAGTGCAATGAAAGTCCAAGTGCCCGACAGAAAAGAAACACACGCCTACCCCCTATCACCAACGCGTTTCAAGTCGCAAGGACCCTTTTTCAAGGACTTCTTATATGCCAAAAACATTTGCCATTATACTCAGTAATTTCATTTGAGTCAGTGTGGTTATATGTGAATGCACAAATATCTGAATAGTGCAGCCCAGCTATCCAGTCACATGAATGCTGAAATTCTGGATCCAGCATTTACACCTTTACTCCTTACAGTACACCAATCATGTTGTATTTGACGGGGAGTCAACTTCATTAAATTGTTTGCTTTCAGAAAGAATACTTATTTTTTTTTATTTATTTATTTATTTATTAACAGGTATTATATATAGCAGCAGCAGATTACATAGCACTTTACAATTTTTAACAATTATTGTAAACAAGACTGGGTAATAACAGACAGACTGGGTGGGTAAGAGGGTCCTACTCACAAACTTACACTCTGTAGGACAATGGGTCTGATACATAATGGTAAGTGCTTTACAGTATATCACACAATGGACCAGCCAGGGTGTATGGTAAAAGTGCTAAGTGCTCTGTATGACTCAGCCACACAGCAGTGTTAGTAACAGAGATGAGGGAATT
>WWET01002841.1:179386-195570 GCA_011038615.1 Limnodynastes dumerilii | reverse complement strand
ATTACACTGGTAGTCAAAGATTTTGTCACAGGACACCTCATGTGTATATGTGTATTTTCTATGCAAATTTTAGGATTGGTTAATCACCCCCAATTTTGAAGTTATGCTCTCTTAAAGAGCTGATATTGTGATATATTACCCCTTTTATGGAGCATTTAGGGAGGCCACTTCCTGCAGTGTTCATTAGAAAAGTACATCAAGCAGCTGTACGAGCAATTACTTTTGTCTTCCGAGGAACCGTGAAGACTGCACTCTTCCACGGGATGCAATGCCTAGAAGCTGTGTTAGCTGTCCAGACTCGTTTTTTCTACCTTTGTGAGAGAGGAAGGGGAGCTAATATTGCCAGAAATGTCTGTTTTCTCCACTTATGAAGAAATGCTATGAGCTTTACTTTGGATGCAAAGTGGGTAACAAGACTGGGCCCCTCAAGTTCACTTGTGTTGGTGTGTTATAAGATTTTACACATGAATTTTGCAGTTCCAATGATTTGGAAGGAACTGAAAGATCACTGTACAGACTGCTACTCCACAACAGCAACAAGTTACCCTCAATACCACTAGCTGCTATGAAAGAAACACATTGGAGCGTGAAACTCCAGCTAAATAATATAAAAAAAATGAAGAACACAAATGTCATGTCTGAAGTGACTTAAAAGTAATTTCTCTCATCATTTCACTATTGCTGGGACTACAAGTACTGCTGTTTTTTGTATAAGTGGGACAGCAGAGATGAGTAAAACAATTACATTTGAAAGCAGTGACCAAAATGAACATCACTAATACCAAGAAAGAAGAATGTTGCCAGTGCACCACTTTTTGATCCTAAGATTGTATATCTACCTCTCTATATAAAGCTCATTCTTGCAAGGAACTTTATCAAACCATTGGATCAAAGTGGGCTTACATTTGCACAATGGGCCCAGTCTTGTCCAGTCTTGGGGCAGTCAAACTTAAACATGGAGAACATCCACCATGACTTTTCTGTAATGAAAGAGCAATATCAGGGCAAGTAGAGTTCAAGTATGATGACCGACTACTATTGGACACCTAAAATGGAATGCTTCTGAGGCAAGTCACAGCAGAAAATCCCAAATGTCAACATTTTAAGTGTGTTAAATGTTTAAATTCAGCACAGAAAACACTATGAGATACACTTGTATTAACTCTTGTGACAAAAAGGAATAAAGATTTTGTTGAGCAGTACGAGCCGGAACTAGCAAGTTGTGAGCTAAGGTGCAAAATATATGTTTCGGCCCTCATGATATCTCAGGCAGCCCTGTGGGGAGCTTCAGCAGTGTGGTGATGACGGCTGTGGGCCCTTGTATCAGCATGGGCCCTGGTGCCATTGCACCTGTTACACTAGTGGTAGTTCCGCCTCTGTGACCAGTGTTACCATTATTTATCACCTGTGGGGCAGAGCAAAGGCTGCTGAAAAGTTAGACTTGTCAGGCAAAACACTGGCCTTAAGGGGACATTTTACTGTAGTCTTCTGTCTACATTTTTCTTAGTTACATGGGAATATGTAAATCTCACAAAATATATAGCAGTTGTGGACAAAGACTTCATACAGCTGGCCCAGATAATCTGAAAGTATTGCTGATGCTCTAAATATCTAGCTCATGGCAATAGTTGATTAAATGTTAGTAAAGGTGAGGGCGATATGAATGAAATGTGGTTTGTGGGTGGGTTTAATATTGCACATCCCAGAGTATTGCCCAAGCAACACATCCATTAACCAGTAACAAACTCTACCATTCTATTTGTAAAATAAAACACAGAAACGTTTGTTACACATATTTGCAAATATATGATAAGTCACCAGCCACCGTCAAGGCCTTTCTGCAGTGGTCCTAACTCTAAACAATGGAAGCCCCTATAATGGGCCATATATATATGTTTTTAAATTGAGAACCAACTCATTTCAGGATGCACCCCTTAAAGCCTCCAAAATAGCTGCTGGGGATCAGCTCCCACTCTCAGCTGGAAACAGGTGCATGAAAGGCAGGGGGTAATCTGCTTTAACAAAAACAAAGGAAAGAAAATGCCCCAGCAACACTGCCATTAACCAGTAACAAACTTTCATTTGTTTCTGATAAAGCAGATTATCCCTTTCTTTCGTGCACCTGTTTGCATACATTTTTTTATTGATTTGAGCAATTTGTGTATTTTGTGAATCCCCGAGTATTGTCAGAATATCCACACACCACCTAAAAATTTGCAAATGAACCCACAAATTATTAAAAATGTGTCGTTTATTTTACTGTGTAGCTATTTGGAATCCCCCTTCTACATTTGTCTCTGTTGTGTGCTGCATGTATTGTATACGCAGTATTATTTTCTTTGCATGCTAAAAATAAAAAAAAATTTACAAAATTTGGATCATTTGCATTGCAAGAATTTTCCAAGAGCAAATTTGCACTTTCTTATACTTAGATCTCTGAGAGGACATAGGTGATTCAGAAGAGCTTAGGTTCTGAGGAAAAGTGTCACTCATGTTTCTTCTCAGGCAATCGGTTATCTAGGTTATATCAGCCCTGCACTTTAGATTGCATCTAATGTATTTGGAATTGTATCCACAGCAACCTTAGGAAAACAGTATAGTACAGTAAAAATGTCAGTTTACACTTAACTACAGCTATTACAGCAGAACATTTCCAGGGTAATTCCATTAGGCTCAAATATGTCATTATCCCTCTGCAATATGTTGAAGTATAGCATTACAAACAAGGCTCTCAAGCTAATATCTTCTGCTCAGGGTTAGATTTAGTGGTCAGACCATACTATGCAACAACATTAATGGACACACCCCCTTATCTAACATGATGTCACGTGTGATATCATTCTGGGAGATAGATCATGTAAGCTTTATGTTGGAGCTCAGAGCCTGGCATTGTGAACCTCTGTGACACAGAAACTGCAAGCGGGTACCAGGGTCCCTCAGGAGGCTTGGTGCATGTGCCCCTCTTGCACTGGACCTGACTGCCATAAGAAAGAAATGCCCCTAGACACATGTCTAACTGCAACTATTGTATTTCCATTTTTTCAACTGGAAAACTTGTCAGGAATGTAAAGTGTCCCTCAGTTAGTCCTTGATTTAACTTGCAAAGCCCAATTAAAAAGAAACCCTTTTTTTTAAAAAACTACAAAAAAGGCATTTTTTCTAATTAGAGTTTTTACTGCATCCTTAATTGCATTCTACAATCTTAACACAATCTTTAATCTTTGCACAGTAGGTCTCTTAAACTTGGCTCTGCCAAGTTAAACAACAGTTTAACAACAAAAGCTGGATGTCAGTGGGAATAACTATTGAAGGGTTTTGTAACAGATGTTATTGCTACACTGTAATAAATGGATAAATGATGATTGAGTAAAGTGTAAGGCTATTAGGAGTAATAAAGATGTACTACTACAATTTGATAACCCCTACTACTCTATGATTTCTAACTATCTTTTAATGGGCAAGATCCAGATTTAAGTACGACAGAGTACTTAGACATGGTAAATGTCTACGGCCATATAGACCCTTTGTGTGCAAGGGAAGTGTACTATGGACTATAGGATTGCGTGCAAGTAGGTCCATTCCATATGAAGGCACTTACATGTGTGCGATCTTCCTTGTTTCAAGATGCTGGGCAATGTAACAACAATATATCTTCTGGTTTAACAGTAGTTTTTATATTACAAAAATGTAATGAAAATATATTGCTTTTAAAAATTTTATAGATAAGCAAACAAACTTATTTATTTGTTTGAGGCAGATGCATTTTTGTTTATGCTAAAGTAATTCTGTTCTAGCTAAGAAACATTGCTAGTTGGTGAAGAAATATGGATGGAAGTGATGATTTTTACCTGGATCATTACAGTTTGGTCTAGGTGTGTAAACATTCTGACCTATTGATTGGCTACAGATTAGGTAGACCCACAAAGGGTTATCTACAATCAAATAGCTATAAAGCATATGCTTTACTCTGACTTTGTCCAATTAAATACATTTCTAGACAATGCTTATATCGATGTATTAAGTGGACTGCTCAGATTTTTGAACATAACAATAATTCTGAAGTAAGCTTTACAGTAATATCTACCGAGCCACACAGCTGCTGCCAACTGCTAATGCTGTTCATTATAAATTTATTGTTGCTGCTTGGAAAATAAAGTGTACTGTAAGTTTGATTTGCTTGTAAAAGTCTAGCTCAGCAAAATTCGCTTAGTAGAAAATAGGTTAGTTGATTTAAGTCAGTGCTCAAAATGATAATGATATGGTCTTACATTATAGACTGCGCAATTCAGTGTGAAAGTGAGCATCTCCCTCGTCTTTGCTTTAGAAAATTGCTTTTAATATTTATATTCATATGTATAATTGTTGGTGTTATTTCCTGCTTTTATAATTGCACAGTATTCTCTACAATTCATATATACAGACTTGTTATCTAATTGACAATGCACATTCTGAAGATACAGTATGTGTCTGTATTTCCATATATTTATATCATTACATTATGCAAGGAATCTTATGGCTTTCAGTCTGTGCATGACATGGAAATGTACACAAACAGAAAATCCCTGAACAGAAATCTCACAGCAACACATTGCCATCTAGTGAGCAACTCAGAAGGGTCAGGCATACGTGTAGTAATAAGTATATTTAAAATGGTTTTGAATCTACAGACTTGTGAATTATAGTCAATAAATTTGTTCTGTAAAGAGTTTTTTTTTTCATTACAAGCACTCAGTTCCAAGTAGCTGCAGCAAAGACCAATAAAACACCCTAATAAATCAGTAATCAAAGTGAAAACTTGAAAGTGGTGTTATATAAATTTTAAAACTAATGGAAGTAAACGAAGTTTAATAGATTTACAATTAAAGCAACAGAAGAACTGACTTTGCATACTTACATATACCGAGTACTAATATAAATAATTTGATGTAGAATTGTTTATATTTTCATATAAAGCTTAAAATATTGAATTGATACAAACAGGGCCGCCTTCAGAAAATTTTAGACCGCATATACGCAATCTACGTATCAAAACAATACGCAGATTACGTACAATAGCTACCACGCATGCGCCGTAGCTATTGTTCATTGAATTACGTCCGTCTATGGAAGACGGACGTAGTTCTGGATCCGGCCCAATGTTCCCTAAATGTGTCAGATGACGTCAGTTACAGTGGGGGCTGATGTCATCTCTTCTATAAAAACACTGCCCCCTAGTGACCTATTCGTCATTAGGAGCAGCACGTGTCAACAGCAGAAGATACACAGAACCGGACCAGATCCTACAATGAAGATGAACACAGAAGAAGACATCCTACAATGAAGAAAAGAAGGCTTCCCAAGATGCTGACATCAAATGGTGAGTGCACAAACCTTTTATTAATTTTATTACACACGATACACTGCACACATTACACTTAGATTAGGAGAGATGACCACCGTAGGTAAGTGCACACATTTAGGGAACATTGTTAGTTAGGGAAAAAATTTTTTTTACATGCATACTTTATTTAATGATTTTAGGGCTTAATGTATGTTTTGTGCTTTGTGGTTTTTTTTCCACAAACTACACGCAGAGCTGCATGGTTAGAAGTCTAACCATGTTGTGCTGATAAAACTACAAGGGTCAGCTTTGCTGATCCTTGTAGTTCGATCAGTACAGCATGGCTAAGGCTTTCAGCCATGCAGCACTTAGGTTTTAAACAGACAAAAAAAACGTCTGTTATATGGACATGTGTTTTTGTCAGTCCCGATGTGAAATCACAATAAAATCGCACCTCTCTGGCTGCGATTTTTTTTTGGGTGATTTCAAATCACACTGAAGGCGATTTATTTAAATAGCCTTTAGTGAATATGGAGAGGGGGTTTTTTTTCTATCTTTTACAAGGCAAACATCTGGACGATTTCTTTTAGAATTTTTTTTTAAGAATGGGTGAGTTTGCTGATCGGCATACTCGCCCATTCATTTTCACAGACCCGCCGGATGACCGCTACAGAGAGGTGAGTAACATCTCCAATGCATTTTAGTATTAGGGGGGGGTTAGGGTTAGGATGGGAGGGTTAGGGTTAGGACCATAGAAGGGGAGGGTTAGGGTCAGGCTGCGGGGAGGGGAGTCTTAGGGTTAGGCTATAGAGAAGAGAGTATTAGAGTCAGGCTAGGGAGAAGGGAGGGTTAGGGTCAGGCTGCAGGGAAGGGAGGGTTAGGGTCAGGCTGCGGAGAAGTAAGGGTTAGGGTAATGGAAGGGGAGAGTTAAGGTTAGAATTAGTGGAAGGGTTGGGGTTAGTTTAGCCACTCACCTTTCGGAGCACAGTGTTCGGTGCTCCGGCGATCGATTGCTATGCCTCCTTGAGGCATAAGCTATCGATAACCTAGCCAGTTCGAAATAGGGCCATTCTTTGTGGGGATGCACACCCGTGTTGTAATGTCAAACTGTGTCAAACTGTAGTGCCCCATATGTTATAATATGCCACACTGTAATGCTCCTTGGTCATAATAGGCCTAGTAAAAGTGCACCAGTCCAAATTACACACCAAAGTTCTGCTTCATTTAATAGGGTTCATAGTAAGACCACGGGTCATAATTTGCAATTTAGTATTGTCCTCAGCTTAAATTATGCCCAACAGTAGTACCCCAGGTTTTTTTTTTCAAGCCCCCACATGTCACCTGGTTTTCATTTACCTTTTGCCTGTCTCTTTTATGTACTGTCATTTCCTCTGTGGTAACAGTCTCCACTAACACTGATAGACCTATGGACATGTCTGCATCTCAAAGCTTCCCTATGCATAATCCCAGCAACAAGTTGTAAAATTCTCTCAAAACAGTGTTATTAAAGCAACAAACCAGAAAGAAATGGTCCAAATTTTATTGCCAGCCAGGTTGTATGTGACTCTGGATCATATTTGGCCTAGTCCTGGTCTACCTCCTGTGCTCCATTGGTACTGGATGGCTGCTTCTAGGTGTGCTTAATGAATCTGCTTTACTGACCTGTGCTACATTTTTAGTTTTAGTGACTAAAGAATACATACGCTTGGATAAGTTAAGGTACGGTTTGGGAAGCGTAAAATGGCAAAAGTACATACGACCGAGGGGAGTGCACAGTAATTACGCTAGCGTAAATACGTTATGCTAGTAAATGTAATGGAAACGTAGCTCTGGATCTGGCCGATTGTTTGTAACATGTTGCATAGAGCAGTACTTAAGGTTTGTGCCTTTTAAAAAAGCTAAAAACGAACTAATTCATGTTCTCTCCTTTTATAGAAGGGGTTAATGATACTCAACTTACATATTATTATTATTATGTTAGCTAAACTCCTAACAGCAACCACTGAGCAAGCATTTGGGACTGATATCTTGCCCTAAGGGAGGATATTTTGATTAGCTGTTCCCTTTGCTAAGCATCAGTGAACACTGAAATAAAGCTAACTGTTTACAATTCCCATGCAATTAACACGTGCCTCTGAATCAAGTTCATTTTAAGTATCCAGAACTTTTACTGAGTATGGCAGGTTTTGCCTCAAAGGTCTACTACAAAGGAGAAAAGATTGTTCTACATTCCCTTAGGTCATCTAAATGTTCCCAAAGTTGCTGGTTATTGCCAGGGCTATTCATCAACTCACTTGGCTTTTACAGCACTTTCTACACTTCATCAATAAGCAGTCTGAGGTATAATTACTCATTACAGTGGATACAAATGTTCCAATATTCATAGGAGATATTAACAGAATAACTATACATTGCCTGCGTATTTTCATTTGTCAAGCAAAATGTCTGTTGAAACTTTCCTTAAAAGAAACTGTAATGTGTCTGAATTACAATAGAGCATTTATAATCTGTACATTTAGAGAACTTTTAAAGCATCTTTTGCAAATTCATCCACTTTCCTCTAAATGAACTGCAAGGTCTCAACTCTAGAAATGATTCCCAACCTCCATAGACGATAAACAGTTTTTAAAAGGCATGCAAATACATATGATGAAAAGTCATTGTGGATATATAGTCTGCTTGACAATCATTGAAAGGAACAAAGAATTTAATAAACTTTATATGTATTCATCTATACTAAAAGAAGGTCAGAGGAAGAGGAGAATCATATATACAACAAGAGAATTATTCATGGTGACCGCAGTCTCTTGTGGTTAAGGACAAGTGCCTAATTTTTAAATGCCAAACAAATAATCTACTTCTAACCCACATAACTGATAACCTTGCATGTAGCAGCAGACTTCCCGCCACCTGCACAGGAGGGGACAGAAAGGATGGCTGCAGAGACACGTGAAGGGGCAAAAGTGTGGGGGCACAGTGCAAGGATGAAGGGGCAACATTGGGCCGTATTCACACCTAAGAAGCTCCGGCTTCTTAAGTGCGTAGATTTAAGAAATGACCTACTAGGCATACATAGTAGGTCATTTATGCAATCTACATACCAGTTAGGTACGTAGATTGCCTCTGTGCGGTCTTTAAAGACCGCATAGAGTAATACAGTTAGAAAGAGGCAGCCTTAAGCCGACTCAGGGAGTGTTTAGCAAGAAGTGGGAGGGGGGAGGGATTTAGAGTAGCTGGGGAGGGAAAATGTCCATGCAGAGAAGAAAACTACACACGGTAAGATAAGGTAGCCCTATGGCACTCGTAAGTGCCATAAGTTACCAAAAAACAGGGGGGGGGGTAGTTTGGTGCAAGACGTACCTAATTCACTCTTAGGTGTGTATACGACCCATTGTGATGATTTGGGGCCACAGTTTGTTGAAGGGGCAGTGTAATGCAGGAGGACACAGTGTGATGAATTATCATTTATGTTTGGATTGTTTGTGTTTTTCAAGATTTATGGGGTAAGATTTACTAAGATGTGGGAAAGAAAAAGTGGAGATGTTGCCCATAGCAACCAATCAGTTTCTAGCTCTCACTTACTTATAACATACTAGAAAATGTCAGCTAGAATCTGATTGGCTGCTATGGGCAACATCTCTACTTTTCCATTCCCGCAGCTTAGTAAATCTAGCCCCTAATTTTCAAAAGTTTACATTTATATTTCCATTAATGATTTGATAGTGGTCCCCATGCATTGCTTTGCCCAGGGCTTACAATCAGAGCTGTCAAAAAAGTGAAAAAATGTTTTAGCGCTTATCCCCTTAATAAAAAACCAAACAAGATATGTATGTGTCCAAGCATTCATTTCCAACCCTTGTATATGTGCTCAGCCATCAACTTCTGCCCCTTGTATATGTGCTCAGCCATCAACTTCTGCCCCTTGTATATGTGCCCAGCCATCCACTTTTGTCCCTTGCTTAGTGCCCAGCCATCCACTTCCGCCCCTTGTATATGTGTCCATCAATCCACCTCTGTCCCTTGTATACGTGCTCAGCCATCCATCCTCTGCAGCCCCTTGTATTTGGGCCCAGTCATTAACTTCCCTTCTATGTGTACCCAGCCATCAACTTTTGCCTCTTGTATATGTGCCCAGCCATCTTCTGCAGCCTCTTGTTTTTTTGCCCAGTTATCCACTTCTGCCCATGGTATATTTGTTGTCCTCCATATCTGTCCCTTGTTTTATTTGTCCAGCTCTTCTGTCTGCCCCCTCTATACTGTATCTCCAGCTTTTCTGTTTAATAATTTCTGTTTAATTCTACACTCTACTTACATTTGCTGTCTTAAATATAGAAACATAGAAAGTGACGGCAAATAAGAGCCACATGGCTCATCCAGGCTGCCCATTTGTTTATTCAAAACTATACTGACCCTAGACCCTATTTACCCTCAATTTAGTTTACAATTTAGGATACACTTATATTTATCCCAAGCATGTTTAAACTGTTCTACTGTATTGGCCTCAACCACCTCAGATGGGAGGCTATTCCACTTATCTATCACCCTTTCAGTGAAGCAATTTTTCCGCACATTTCTTTGAATTTACCACCCTCCAGTTTATATTCATGCCCTCGTGTTCTATTACACCTTTTCTTTTGAAAAATGCTACCAAAATGCTCCAAGCTATACATGTTTAGTTCCTCTAGCCTTTTTTGGTATGATTTGTTACAAAGGCCATAGACCATTTTAGTTGCTCTTCTTTGCACAGTCTCTAATGTATTTATGTCTTTCTGGAGATATGGCCTCCAGAACTGAACACAGTATTCTAGGTGAGGGCGTACCAATGATCTATAAAGGGGCATCACTACTTCTCTCTTTCTGCTACTAATTCCTCTCCCTATGCAACCAAGCATCTGACTTGCCTTTCTCATTGCTTTGTTACATTGATTGGCTACCTTTAAGTCACTGGAAATAATGACTCCTAGATCCCTTTCCTCCTCGGTAGATTCTAATGTAATGCCATTAAGGAAATATTGAGCCTTTGGGTTTTTGTGCCCCAAGTGCATGATTTTGCATTTTTGGCATTAAACTGCAGTTGCCACACTCTTGACCATTCCTCCAGTCTACCTAGATCATACCTCATTTTCTTCTCCCTCTTCCTCTTTCCAGAGTGTGGCGCACTCTGCTTGAACGATGTTGACCTAAACGCTTCATTCACATTACCATTATTGGTTATACGGGGCTACTTTTGCACACCAAAGAAAAAATATTGGCATTTTATTAGTTGATGAAGCAATATTTAAAATAAGTGTATATTCAAATTATTTGGTGTGCTTTTCTCATGGATGGGTATTTTTTTAATAAGAGGCCACATGGGAACACCAACAAATATGTTGCCTAGTAAGGGCTGGCTTGAAAGACCTTGCAGAGAGTAATAAATATTCTTTGCTTTGCAGCATTGTGTCACAGAGGTAAGTAAAAATGTAACTGTTATATTACCCCGATGCTTATGGAAAATCACTCACACATTGCTCTTTACTGCAGCGGAAAAGCAATTTTCAGCTCCCTGCAACAACACCGTAAAAACGCACACGAGCGTAGGTCTGGATCAGGCCCCAAATCACTAAGCAACTTATGCGACTGTGCCACTTTGTAACTGATGCAGCTGTGCAAGTAGTTAGAACCACAGCAGGTGACTAATTTTTAGTCCCAATATGGCCCTGTTTCCACCAATAATATGTCAAAAAAGGTTTGTATCTATCTGTATATCTTTATTAGTTTTTATCAGGGCTACTATATTAGAATAGGCAAATGCATAAGCTTAAGAGGCTCCAGCATGGATCTGGTTCGTCATCATCTAGGCTTTCATGCTGAGATCTTTCGAATGGCAGGTCTGGGCGACAGCATATACACATGCTTTATGGGGGGTATTCAAGTTATATGGGAATACCTCGCACATACAGAATTTAGGAATACACTAAGGAACATGTCAGAACTCATTAGAACTCTGTTGCCGATCACAAAGTGTTATGACCACTGCAGTATCAGACTTTTGGTCACTCAACTGTGAATCGAAAATGTTATTTTTTCAACTTTGTCAGTCATAAAGAGAATGGGAAGAAATCTGGTCATAATGGCCTTCACAGATATTGAGATCTTATTTTTCCTCTGGAGTTAAGGGTAAAGATAAAACTATATACCACACATGAGCAAAATGGGTGCCCTGATGCAATTACAAAAGGCCACAAATTGCTGAAGATGACTGGCCAGGATTGTCAAATACTCCTTAGAAGAGCTCCAGAAATAAGGAGCCATTGTGGGCCACAAGATCATTACTCAACAGTAAGAAGGGGATTAAGAATCTCCTTCATACCTAACAAGAGTTGGACTTGATGGTATCAGCTCCAAGTATTTAACAATTAATTATGTGGCTAGTTATAATATCAATAAAATGTATTTGCTATTGGCTACAGGTAATATGATTTTTGAAATCTGGAGGAAAGTTACTTTGTGCATTGTGATTGACAATGAGCAAATGCACTGCTATATGATTCTGTACCATGTAGACAGCTACAGATTCCTGAGAATGGGTCACATAAATTTGTACACTGGTTGAAAATTCTAATATAAACTGTTGAATTTTAGAATGATACATAGAAGGTAAGTCTCCAAAGTAAGAATAAAATAATCCTGGTATAAAATATGCAAGGAAGAATCTTTTTGCTGATAGAATTGTTTATTCTGTCTGAAAATTACTATTTCTTTGAACCTTTTAAGCACCATGTAGAAAGGAAAATTAGTATCTGTGTGTATTCAATCATTACATTAGGACAATTGAACAAACATTATTACACTATATTTCTTTTTTCTCTTTATTTCAAGCATTTTGAACCTGAAGTGAACTTTTTTCAATATACTAAGCTGTGCTGAGGGAGTATTACCGACCAAACACTGCAAGAATTACGAATGAGAAAGACTCACTAAATAGTTTAGGCTTTAACATTAAATACATTTTATTTAACTTGTGTAATTATAATATGTTTTATTTTGCTTTTATATGTGGTATAGGATTATTTGCTTTATTTTTCCAGAACTGAATGATATTAGAGTACTTTTTAAATTCAATAAACCATTCGATGTTTGAACGAAGACTAGTAGTTTTAATTTTGTGTTTATTAGATTGTAATGCCTTTAAGTATTACCTTTTTATTAAAAAATGTAAGATAATTAAGTTGCCCATAAGCTTTGAGGAATAAAGCTGGATCTTAAATTATATAAAGTGGATATTCTCTGATCACTAGGATTTTAAAACACCCCCTTTTGTTACTGAGTGGGCACCTTAATACCAGAATTTAGGATCCATCCATGGGTTTTTTTTATCTACAAAAAGCATTAAAATGGCTTTGCCCAGATGTAATTTACCACCTGATATGACAAATTAAATATCGTTATTTAGATGAAAAAGGATCAATAAAAATAGGACCTGTATAAAATGAAGCCATAATTATTATATTGATATACCAATACTATAATATGCCCAAATATGGAAATGCTTACAAAGATAAATAGAAAAACTGGTTTACATATACTTTTATACATCCAAGTAACAGATGAGGTATTGTATATAACTGATCTTAACACAACAGCAGACTGTGTAAACATGTACATATACACTGCCAAAAAGTATTTAAAACTAACATGATCAGACACATTTCTTTTTCTTCAAACAGACTCCATTATCCGAGCAATGAAAACTGATTAATTGGAAAAATTCTAATATTGTAGGCTTTCTCAACATACAGTATGATAAACTAGGTAAACAAGGAAAATACTGAATGACAGTTTTCACAACGTCTATAGCGAACACACATTTTATAAGTGCCATTAAATTTAAAATGTCTCTCTTGTTTCTCTTGTATTGGAATCATGAAAAATAATAGGTCAGGGAAGGCCATTGAGTCCATGCTGTTTGCCTGCTTTTGCTGTCATGTTCATCCTTCATCTATTGTCATATATTAATATTAAATGTGAAGCCTGTGCTTTTCTTCTGTCTAGGTATTTTTTCCCAATCCTTAAACATTCGTTGTCAATAAAACTGAGCAATAGCTTTGAATAAATGACAGAAAATGTAGTAAAAATCATTGGAAGTTTTATTTTTTCATCTTTGAAAGATTTACTTTAATGTATAATTACTCTGCCCAGTTGGTTTAATTAGGCAGAGAAATCAACGGGAACATGGTAAAATATGTCATGCTGAAAGTATTTCATATTTATTGCAGTATTTTGTTCTCTGCATACTTTGATAAAGCGACACATTAATAGATCAGCACAATGGACACAATAGCTCTGATTTAGAGTCAGGAATAACTGCATCCAAAGGGTGAGGGGTGCACAGTAATCATTTTTTTTAAAGTAAAGTTTTTTTTATTGCATGCAATTACTGAGCAGCTTTTTGTTTTATACTCTATTTTAGAGTTCAGAAACAAAGCATCCCATTGTACTTTTAAATTGGCCTCCCCCTGGAGTTCAACATAGTTGTACCAAGGTGCAGATTTGCTACTTATTTTGCTGTTACTCCCAACTTTGGAACTGTCCCAATGGGGTGTGGGTCCCTGCTAAGAACGGCCCTATTTCTATAGGGCCATTCTCTTTCAGCCAGTTTCAAACTGGCTGGGATATATCGATTGCTTATGCCTTGATGAGGCACGGTGCTCCGATAGGTAAGTGTAAAATACTAACCCAACTCTTCCCCTAATTCTAACCTTAACCTTAACTTCCATTACCCTAACGCTAACCCTCCCTTCCCCGCAGCCTGACCCTAACCCTCCCTTCTCCCTAGCCTGATCTAACCCTCCCTTCCCTATAGCCTAATCCTAAGACCCCCCTCCCCGCAGCCTGATCCTAACCCTCTCCTTCTATGGCCCTAACCCTAACCCTCCCTTCCTAAAAGTCAAACCCTAACCCCACCCCTAACACTAAAAGTCCCCGGAGAGGTTACTCACCTCTCCGAAGCTGTCAGCGGCGGGTCCTGCGAAAACGAATGGGTGAGTATGACGATCGCCATACTCACCCATTCATAAAAAAATTCTAAAATGGGGCCTATTCAAAATAGAGACAGACAAAAATTAACAGCTGTCTCTATTTCTGAAAGCAGCCCATCGGAGCAGGGACTGCAACCAGTCCCAATGTGTACAAAGGGAAAAATGCTGACCAAGTGGCATATATGGTGCCTGAAAAACAATAGCTTATTGAGTGTAATTAGATCATAAAAGAAATGATTTACAATAACTTACCTGAGTGACCTTATTTTTGTGGGAGAAGACTGGTGGAAATTGAATATTATACACAATGAATTGGGATGCACTTGCCGGTCCGGCTTTCCCTATTTAAAAAAATGATACAGCAGCCAGCTGATCATTTTCCAAAATATTTACATTGCAATTTGTTATACTGGCAACAGGTACTTATACTTAAGCCCCAGGGTTAATTTTAATGTTGGGCTATAGAAGATATAGGGTTAATCTTAGACTAATAAAAGGGGAAGGTTAGGGTTAGGCTGAAGGAGATTGAGGGTTAAGGTTAGAATAATAGAAGGGGAAGGGTAGGGTAAGGATTAACGTAAGGGTTTGGGTTAGGGGAAAATCTTAGGCAGTTACGTACGTCAATCCATTGCGTACGTCCATACTTACGCTTGGAAAAGTTAAGGTAGGGATTGGTAAACGTAAATCGAGTATATTACGTACGAGCGAGGGGAGTGCCTCTGGGAGTGCAAAGTATTTACGATAGCGTAAATGCGCTACACCAACAAATGTAAAAACAACTTAGGTCTGGATCTACCCTTTTGTTTGTAATTTTGCTTATAGTGCAGACATTTTGTGGCCCTCTATAAATGAACATAATAATAATAATCGGAATATGGAATATTCTGTGAAAAGTAAGTATGTAATGGGTTGAAGGGACATTGGCCAGTATAGTTTTAATGCCTGCAAAATTTATTGTGTGGATTGGTCATATTGTCAAAAATGACATAAAACTGAAAACACAATTAAGCAAAACATGAACCTTGGAGTTTTTTTTTTGCTGTTGTGTTGTTCCACTTAAGTTGAACTCATCCCACAACATCATGATTTAGGATGATGATATTCATGAAATATGACTTTAATCCATGCTCCTTTTATTTTATCGTTCTCTTATAACCAGAAATAATAAACCAGACGAGGAGGGTACATGATACTAACATTATCCAATGCTAGCCCATAATGTGAATATGTGGAATGTAGAATTAGTGAAATTAGTAAGATTGGAAGTTACAATTAACCTAATAAGGTAGGAAGTTGTTGCTGTCAGGGCATATAGGTCTTAGCTCAAGGTCAAATATTGTACCTCCTACTATATGCATTGTTGTTTATTTTATTTTGCTATATTGCTATAAAGCTTTCATGTCTGAGACCCCAATATTTGGATCTCACAATAATTAATTTGGATATGAAACTCAAACCACGTCCACATAAAATCAAAGGGTGGTTTGTGTCCACGCAACTGAAGATGGCTGCTGTTCTCCATTTTTTGTGCTCTTATGTAAACGTGTTATTAATACTGTGCAGAACCAGGCGCAGAGGGTACATGATACTACCATTATGCAATGCTAGCCTATACTGCACATATGTGGAATGTAGAAATTAGTTAGATAATAAGTACCAATTAACTTGCCTAAACATGTTTATAACCTTAAAAGGAAGCGAGTTCTGGCTTTGTTGCTGTCAGGATATATAGGCCTTAGCACAAGGTCAGCTCCCCAGCCTCGTCTACAGGCCTGGCTACAAAAGTGCCCGTTTTGACCCTTTCCAGCTTGACAACAATCGATATATGGGCTCCTGGATACCTG
>WWET01002841.1:160426-171226 GCA_011038615.1 Limnodynastes dumerilii | reverse complement strand
CTTAAAAAAAAAAAATTTTTTAACCCCCCCCCCCCCAAATCATTGTCACATATGCCACTGTAAAAAAAACCCCAAAACATCCAAAAATGCCCCTTAATAAATTAAATATACCGACACACATGCCGGTACATATATAAAATTACTAACACAATATGCCCCCTCCAAATAATAAATGTTAAAAAAAATGGCCCAAATATGTCCATAAAAAGAAAAAAAATGGGGTTTTTAAACTTTTTTGTTTTTTTTAAATCGGAGCCATTAAGGCTCCGACTAGTTTTTAACAAGTCGGATGTGCCTTGCACATCCGCATACTACTCTGAACAGCACCTTACGTGCTATTTAGAGTGGGCTATAGGATGCACGGATGTGCATCCTTGAATAGCCCGTAGTCAAATGAGCATGTGCGATTCCGCATCGCACATGCTCGTAACTCTGAATCCGGCCCTTTGCTCTTAAAAGAAGACCACACCTTTGCAAACATTGGACCAGATTTAAATATTGAAAATAACAGAGGAAATTCACTCATGGGCAAAACCATGATGATTGCAGGGGAGTCATATTTAATTTGTTGCAAACAGTATTAGATTTAACAGGTAACATTTCCTATCCCAAGTCTGAAAAACGTTGTAAAAGTAAAGATGTGTGCCGTAAGTAATTGAAAGATATATCCCTGCATGCAAAGAATACAATTAACTTGACTCCCCCTGCAATCCATATGGTTTTGCCTAGAAGCAACTTTCCTCTCTTATCTTCAATCTCTGAATCTGGTCCATTGTGCTTTGAAGTTAAATATGCTAAATATACTTGCAGAGGTGTAGCTAGCTGCCATGGTGCCCGGAGCACAGGTATGTTGCAGCACCCCAGTACTGTATTTGGGGCGTGACCCACATGGGGGGCGGTTGCATTTGAAGGGAGAAAAAAGAGGAAATTGGCGAGAGTCCATTCTATTGTATTAATCATAAATACAATACCTAAAGAAAGTGAGGTGCTATAGTTGAAATTGACTCAAAACAATGCGTGAACAGTTGTTTGTAATATTTATTATACAGGTTTTTAGTTAAAAAATTTTAAACAATCAAAACTTTACAAATATACCTCATTTAGATAGGTCCCTACACTTAAAAAATAAACTTCTCTACCACGGTACTTACCTCCCTCTGTAGCAACAGCCTACAGATTATAAATTATTGATGGCGGCAGGACCCAGCCACCTTTTAATACAAAACAATCTACATAGCACAATCTATGTACCAAAATAATAAATATAACTTACCGTCCCTCTCTCAGTGATAGGCTGCAAAGAAATGATTGGTTCACCCTCAGTACTCTGTTATTTCACCTGGAACACAGGGGCAGGCTGATCTAGATGGAAGTTTCCAAAGAGCAAAATAAAATATATCTGCAATAAATATAACTAAAAAACACCCCCTCCGTTCTCTCCATCATCTCTCCCTCCCCATTCATCATCTCTTCATTCTCCTCATCACCCAATCCCCCTCATTTCCCTTTATCATTTCTCTATCCCCTCATCATCACCCCTTCCCTATTCATCATCTCCCCATTCTCCTCATAACTTCCCCCTCCACTTTATCATTTCTCTATTCCCTCATCATTTAATTTATCATCTCCCCCTACCCATTCATCACCTCCCCCTCATTCTCCCCTTTATAATTTCTCTATCCCCTCATCATCTCCCTATTCTCATCACCTTCCCTTCCCCTTTATCCTTTCTCTATCCCCTTATCATGTCTCCCTCCCCATTCACTTTATCATCTCCCCCTCCCCATTCATCATCTCCCCTTCCCTCTCCCCTTTATCATTTCTCTATTCCCTCATCATCCATAATCTCCCCATTGATCAGATCCCCCTCCCTTTCCCCTTTATCATTTCTCTATCCCTTCATCATCAGCCCCCTGCCCATTCATCACCTCCCCCTCCCATTTATCTTTTCTGTATCTCCCCTTTATCACCATCTTCCCTTCTCACTTTGCTTTATCATTTTTCTATCCCCTTCCCCATTCATTGTTTACCCCTCTCCATTCATTTCACCATTTTCTTAATCATTTTTCTATACCCTTCCTCATTCATTGTCTCCCCCTATCCATGCATTTTCCCCTGCTCTTCATCAGCCCCCTCCCCATAACCACCCCACCACCACCACCACCACCACCATTTTCTATATATATACTAACCTGCACCATTCTTCTGCACTCCACCGCGGCTCTTTTACCCATGCGTGTGACATCATGACGTCACACACATGGAGCTGGGTAATCAGGCCGCAGGAGTCCGGCGGCTGTTAGATCTCTGACAGTGTGCCAGCTCCAGACACACTGATTGCTAATCAGTGCACCTGGAGACGGTAGACTGTCAGAGATCTAACAGCTGCCGGACTCCTGTGGCGCCACTTGGTCAGTTTGGAGCCTGGAGCTCGTGCTCCAGCTTCTCCGCCCTCCCTACGCCCCTGTATACTTACAAAATATTTAGCAATTATATATTCAAGCTTTAAGCTAACACTATGGCCAGTGGTTGAACTGGGAATTGAAAAATATGGGGTACCATACCATCCAACATTGTTTTATGAAAAATTGGTACACCCTGGGGTGTGTCCGTGAAAGGGGCATGGCTTAACCAGTGAAGGGGTTGGACTTTATGGACGATGTTTTAAAGAGCTCCTCCATCTTCTTGTTAATTTGAGATAATCAAGTGGCTTACTACTTCTGGGATTGGCTGAGAAAGAAAACAGAACACCCCAGGATAATTCCAGGCAAGCTTACATAACTTTCACGGCTCCCTGGACCACTATCATATCACCGGAGGTCTAGGGTGCCTTGATACTGGGTGCTGAGTTGAGAGAACAGAGACCCTTTGCTCACCTGACTGCTGTACTGTAGTGGCCTCCTTTAATATCACATGTGTGATGTCTTTTCTCCTGCTGCAGCTAAGGAGAGAGGTGCTACAGAGTCTCTCATACCCGTTCTTCGCTTTGGAATTTGCATTGGTTACAGATGTTGGAGTCTCCTGGAGGCTACTGTTATACAACTTTGCTGAGATTCCTGTCATTAAGCTGTTCTTCGTATCATTACAGATCTTATCTTGCCTTTGGTATCTCTTCCCTGTTGGCTTCGTGGATCAACAGGACTGTTCTTTATCAGACACTACTTTGTAACTTTTCTTTCCTAGATTGTTTTTCTGTATCAGTGGACTTTTGCTGCGCTCTGGCCCCAATAAGAATACATTATCAGCGGACCTGAAATCTATCACCCCTAACTGTCTGCTGTCTATTCCCTGGGACACTTAAGTATCCGTATCTGGTTTCATTAATATCTTGAAATACCCATTGTACAGTTAAACTTGAATACTTAGGATAGTAGGCTAGTTTTTTAACATGGTTAGTGTTGCCATCTACTGACTGTATTTGGTAATTATAGAATCCCTTATCTGCTATATATGTACTAATTGAATTATATTATATATCTTACTAAAACGTATTTGATAGTTATAGAATATATTATCTACTGTATCTTGTGTTCATCTATGTACAACACCAATAGTATATATACTGGTGACCACAAATCTGCTAGCACTACATAGGGAAAGCCTTACAAAGCCAGGATGGGTAAGGTTAGAAGTATTCAGGCCTCCACCTCAGCCCCTAAAGGTAGCTCTACATCCCCGGTATCCCCTGGCCTATCCCCACCGGCTCTATCCCCTGAACTTCAACTGCCCTCCGCATCCCTTGCGGAAACAGCTAAGGAGCTCTCATTGCTCTTTATGCCCTTGATAGAACACAAATTAATGCCCACGTTTGGATGCACTCCAGAACAACATAATGGCAGCTATTGTCAACACAAAATGAATAATGGCATTAGAGCAAAGAACTAGTGACACTGATGATCTTATCACTGACCTGCAAAACACGGTCATAGCCCAAAAACAACTAGTAAAAGAGATGCAAACTGAAGCAGAAGAAACAATCTTCACCAGATAGGTATTCCAGAATCTATTAAGGGAGCTGAGCTCTTGGAGTTTCTGCAAACACACTTGTTAATGCTCTCGAGCTGGCTACTACCTCTGGGAAACTGATTGATAAAAGAGCATGTTGTCTGGGCCATTAGTGTACTAAAGGGTATAGGTCCAGGGCCGTCATAGTGCAGTTCCTTAATTACAGGGACAAAGAAAATATCCTTCGCAAACACAGGTGGTTTGGGCAGTTTAGAGTGCAATCCCATAAAATTCTATTATTCCATAATTTTTCTGCAACTGTCTCGCGGTAAAGGTGAGAGTTCACACCTATTTGTCAATCACTGTTTGAAGGTCATATCTGTTTCAAATTGATATACCCAGCCAAATAAAAAATGATTTATATAATAAAGCCGCAAGAGAATTTGTTCCCGTCTTGTTACTCCTCAGTAATTACCGCAACGTGATCCCTCTAGGTCACCAAATAAATAGAAATGTCAGTTAATTTGTTATTTAGTTGTTAGCTCAATTATTCTTAATTTGTTAAATAAGTTATTTTGTTGTGTTAAATGCATTGTCTTGGCTCCAATAAGCGGGAATGTTTTAAATCAGGGGAGAAAGTTGAAAAAGAAGTTTAATGGAGTTATTTTTTTTATACTTTTTTTTGATACTTCTTGATACTACTAATGTCTAGTGTATGTTTGGAACATATTTTGGTATGTTTTGTAATTGTTTTTTTAATGTTTTTTATAGACCACATGACTACAACTACATTTTGTCTTGGTGCTCATCATGGTGCTCCGCTTGGCCCTTGGGTAACCGAACTTACTTATTGTATTACATCCTGCTATTCTCAACAATCCAAGTATTTGTTATGTTACTTATGTCTGTTACACATCATGTAAGGTCAGGCATACATGGCCCAGCAGTCTCCTAACAATGCACAATTAGCACAGTTACAAATCCCTGCTCTTCGCTTTGTCTCGTGGAATGTGGGAGGACTAAATTCTCCTGTAAAGCGCAGACGAGGTTTCACACCTGAAATCCCTATTTCCAGATGTAGCCCCTCTCCAGGAAACTCATTGGCTGATTTGACTCTTTGAGATTCCTGACTTAAAGAATGTATATCTGCTAATTATAAAAATAAAACTAGGGGAGTTGCACTCCGATTTAGGAAAAACCTTTAGTATGAAATACTTGATTCAGTACATGATCCCTATGGAAGGTATTTATTACTGGATACTATGATTGGTGGTGACAAGTTCACCATTCTTAACCTATATGCCCCTTATACATGAGATAAGACTTTCTACCAATTAATCTCCCAACTTCTGCTACAAGGACACACTTACCACCTTATAGTAGCTGGGGACTTTAATTTAATGGATAATCCATGACTAAATAAATCAGCACAGGTGGCACATAGTCGTGAAACTCATCATAGTCATATCTCAAATCCTAAAAATGCCCATTCACTTTCATATCCTTGGCAACCTCCCCTACAGATCCTTCCTATTCTTTTTTATTTGGCGGTCCACAAATCATTCTCCAGGATAGATTTTATCCTTATGAGTGACCAACTATATTCTAGATTACTTTCAGCTAAATTGCACATCATAGTTATATCATACCGATCATGCCCCAGTTTCTATTACTTCTATTACATCAAATCTTCCCATCAGTCCTGGACGGAACTGGAGAT
This sequence comes from Limnodynastes dumerilii, assembly GCA_011038615.1. NCBI lineage: Eukaryota > Metazoa > Chordata > Amphibia > Anura > Limnodynastidae > Limnodynastes > Limnodynastes dumerilii. Next base: position 165,561 of record WWET01002841.1, on the reverse strand, counting down.
TGCCCTCCTATTTATATCAGTCTGAAAAGTTTTGTGAATTCCTATCTGCTAAATGGTCTGAATTCATGGATGACAATATTGAGCATTTTGATAAACCCATATTATTTAGGGAAACAACAAAAGCAGTGCAACAACATAAAGAGGCTTATGATAAATACCTTCAGCTGTACCTGGCAGTGGATAGCTCCTTTGAAAAATATACGTTGATTCCCATGGAGGAAAACTGCCAGTTATATACCCAATCACGTCAATTACTGGAAAGTTTTCTGTTATCTCAAGCTACCCGACAGCTTGGCTACCCTAAGAACAAATATTTCTGCTGGGGCACTAAGTCAGGAAGTCTTCTGGCCAATATGGCTAAGAACCATACAAAAAAACTATATATTGTATCCCTTAAGCTTTCTGTTACAGGGGCTGCCCACTCTAAAACTGATGAGATTCTGAATATCTTCCAAGTCTATTACAGCGTCCTTTATACTGCAATGCCAGATAGACCCCAGTTGCATTCAAACATTCTAGATGAAGCCCAACTCCTTAGATTGACACATTAGCAGCGGTAAATTCTTAATGAGAACAACACAGACGATGAGATTAATCTGACTATTGGCCAGATTTACAGCACCGGACGTATTGCATATACGTCTGGTGTTTACCGTTTTAACTACTGCGCATGCGTAGTCAATTTTTTATGTAATCTATGTATCTTTTCTATGCGCAGTAGTCAAAAACGGTAAACACCGGACGTATATGCAATACGTCCATTGCTGTAAATCCGGCCCTATATCCTCTTTACATAATAATAATAATAATAATAATAATAATAATAATAATAATAATAAATCTCCATGTATGGACAGTTTTGCAGCAGAGTTCTAAGCTACATAGTAAACAACCCTTTCACCCCACCTTCAATCAGGCTCATACCACATTCAGAAACCAGTGAAATATTTATAGGTCGGCGCTGATAAAATATTAGTAAAAAATTACAACAATTAGCTAGAAAACAGCCGCTCATGAACAGCAAAGATGAGTTGGGTCCACACTCATCCAAAATACTCAAAACAAAGAACACGCAAGGAAGCTGGAGCGCTGAAATCAAGCTGTTAGATAATTTATCATATAAACAATGAAATATCCTTAAATAAATGGAAAATATAAGATGAAAAAGATGTCCACTATACATAAAAATTCAACAAAATATATTGTATTTTCCTCTTTATATAACTATTTTTAAAAGATTGATAGCTGTTTCCATGGGTATTTTCGAATACACATATAAGTATCATATTGCGATTTAAGCTCTCTTCTCCTTTAAATGAAAGCAGCTAAAGGTGGCGGTCTTCTTATTTTATTTACTTATATATTTTTTCGAATTGTTGATATACCAGCCTGTTTTGACAGCCTAGCTGATATTACTCGGCTGGGTTTTTAAATATTTACAAACTTGTTAAGAATTTTTATGATGTTCCACGTTTATACAAGGTTACTTTTTAACACCAATCAGATTAATGCAATTACTATTGAAGTCTGACTTCCAGTTTCATTGTATTTCATTTCCTCTGAAGAAGATGCCGTGGTAATGAAAGGCTTGTTTGTGCTACTCACTTGTTGTGCGGGGAACTTTCAATTTGGTGCACTGACTTGCAAGCCGTACTTTGTCCGTAGCCACACAGGACACCTTGCCGTCCAGTGCAGCGATACCTAACTAACGGCTCTTGAAACTAAGGAAGACTTTGTTCACGTCATTCATTTGGGAACTCCAGGTCGCCTCAATTCATCTCCGCTTCAGTGGTAAGGCAGCTTAGGAAATTACCAAAGACAACCAATGGAACATTAGAGTGATTGAGGAATTACTATTTCTTCTCATCATCTGGTGGATTCCGGGCTGTCAAGCTTCACAACGCCCCTGCATGGTGGTAAGACTGTCTGGACCAACCTTACACATCTGTTCCAATTATTTACTCCCTACTAACAAAACCAACGCTGCTTATATTATTGGGCTTGCTACTAACTCCAATGCTTTTGATGAAGCTTGATTCAGTGCTCCAGCTTCCTTGTGTGTTCATTCCACATTCCACATTCATACTTAAACTAAATAAGCCGGCTGACTTAGTCACCTCATACACACCTATAACATTATTGAACCAGGACTTTAAACTTCTTGCCAATATCATAACCTCACGGTTATTATTAATTATTATTATTAATCTATTCTACCTAGTCTTCTAACCACCCATCAACTGGGTTTCACAAATGGCAGGTATTCTGTAAGTGGGGTGAGAATGGCGATAGCCGCTATTTGTCATCAACTCGAGGGATACAGGGGCAGACATCAAATATGCTTCTAAGTCTTGACGGTGAAAAATTGAGTATAGGGCGTTTGGTCATTCCTTCTCGGAATTTGTTATATTTGATATACTAATCCAGTTACTAACTTGCCCATTAATGATAGCAAAAGTTCTCCGGTGACTATGACAAGGGGTACACGGACTATCACTGCTTTTTAACCTGGCTGATCTCAGGATTCACAGTAAATCAATCCAAATCCTTAGCATTATTTTTTGGGTCATCCTGTTGTCCAGACTGGCATTCACATTTTAACATATCATGGGCACAGAGATCTATTACATATATCTGTTTGCAACTCCCTAAAAGTCCTTATGCACTCCATACATTAAATATTTAAAAACTCATTTGAGAAACAGTATATTTAAACCTCTGGAAAAATCTACCACTCTCATTCTCTAGAAGAGCTCATTTAATTTAAATGATTTTTTCCCAAATCTTTTATATCCTCTTCAGATGCTGCATATTCTATTGTCTCTGAGTGATTGAAGGGTGCTTGATTACAAATTTTGTAACTTCCTCTAGCAAGGGAAAAGAGCCAGGATAGCATTGTATAAGCTGCAGCAATGACCATCCTATGGCAGTATTCATTTTCCTAATTTAAAACTATATGGCTTTGCTAGCATGCTTAGATATATCAAGGACTGGATATATGGCTTAGAATTTTATGTCAAGATACCAACTGTGCAGTCCTTCCTACCTGACAACTACTGGTTGCGTTCTTATGTAGTCACAGAGCGGAAATACATATGGAAGTACAGGAAAATACTCTTCTTGGGGCTGATTTAGAGTTGTACTTACACCGTTTTTTAGGTGCAAGTGTAGACCTGAGCAATACCATGTTAAATTTAGGAGAGGCAAATTTAAATAGTGAAAGCAGAATTAGAAATGAATTTACAAATTAAACATAAAGTTATGCAGTATTTGAGTTCTATGTGCAAAAGCAAAGTATTTTTCCCCTTCATGCAAACAAAAATTAGAAATTAATTATCCCCCCTCACATTGCAAAATGGTATAGCTGTGCTGTACACTTGCACCTATTTTACCCTTACTCCCAAACTCTGAATCAGGCCCCTTATGTCCACCTGGTCTGCCTGGAAATCTATCCGTAAAATTAAAGGCTTAAATGTGTCAGGTCAGGTATCTCTTTATTTGCCACTACTTAATAATCCAAATTTTCAGGAAAGTACAGCCTCTTACCCGTTTACTACATGGCAGACCAGGGGGATACGATCCATCAGAGCACTAACTGTGCCCCGAGCTGAAAGGGTGCTATCTACCGCTTGTTCTTTTTTAGAAAAATATGAGCTTCCAGGAACACATGCTTTTGCCATTCAGCAAGCAGCACACTGTACTCGTACGGTAACTCGAGTGTTTGCTTCATTGAATTGGAATAATGACCTGGAAAGGCTTCTAGCCAATCCTACCAATGGTCGAGGTGCCATTTCTATGTTATATCAGCACCTACACGATACTATAGACTATTCAAAAGTTAAAGCTTTCTCAATGGCTACAAATTTTTCCAAACTTCACCATTTAACAATTATTTAAATCTTTTACATACACATACTCGATGTTGAGAGCAAGCACATACAGAGATATGCTGTTATGTATCTATCATAGAGGTTACTTGTCTCCACACTGTAGACGGGTCATGGGCCTATCTGATTCTCATGCATGCCCGAAATGTGAATCTCTAAGCATCTTTGTATCATTGCTTCTGGGAATGGCCACTAATTAGGAGAAACCATTCTATTATTACACACTTAGTGGAGTGCACGTCTTACTCCGGAACGGACTGTGTTGGGATTGCTGGAACATGGTTTGCGATTCACAAAGGGAGCAAAAAAACTATTAGTTATTGTGGGCTGGATCCATACTTAAGAAGGAGCTTGAAATTAAGAAAGGAAGATTACACCTGGGCAAAACCATGTAGATTTCAGGGGGAGTCAAGTGAATTGTATTCTTTGCATGCAGGGATATATTTTGGAATTGCTTACTACACAGCTTTACTATTACACTGTTATTTAGACTTGGGATGGGAAACATCACCTCTCAACTCTAATACTGTTTGCAACAGATGAAATATGACTTCCCTGCAATCAACATGGTTTAGCCCAGGAGTAATTTTCCTCTCTTAAAATCAAGCTCTGGATCCAGCCCTGTGTCAGCAGTGGATAAAATATGTATCCTACAATCTTGGATAGGGGACAGGGGACACTCCACTATTTATGGGTATGTTCAGAGAAAAGCTGTATTACGTTTTTCAAATGGATTGGTTGGAGGCCACCCTTTCCAGAGAGCAGCGGGTTAAACAGTTATTCATGGTTTGGGAAAGTTACATCGATACTTTACCTCAACCGGCAAATCCTTCAAAGTTTCCAACAAAGTGGTACGAAACAAGAAACCTATTAGGTGATCTCCCCATAATACTACAATGATATGTATTGTAATGCTTGGGTATGAGGTGGGGTTTGGGGGTTCTGCATAGAACAACACATGACGGATATACTGCCAGCAAATATATTTCAGCCATAACTCCATGTTTCAACCCCACATATTACAGCACTACTCCCTTCACCAACAGAAAGCTGAACAACATATTTCAGATATGCCCCCTACAAAGAGCCCACCCACACTAGCATACAAGAATACTCCCTAAAGACATCCCCCCACACACATAATACAGAATACCACCTTTGAGACTACTACCCTACATTCATATTACAAAAATATCCCCTGCAGATAGTCCCTTACACACACATATTAAAGTAACATGTCCTACAGAC
>WWET01002841.1:138740-149933 GCA_011038615.1 Limnodynastes dumerilii | reverse complement strand
GGGTGAGTGCCAGGGGGGAGTCAGCGATGTAACGCTGAGCGTTAGCACGCTCAGCGCTACATCGTTGTTCTGGATCAGGCCCATAGCCATGAAGGTGAGGTTAAGAAGTTTAAAGAGGACTCTGAAGCGGACAGGAAGCCAGAGGAGGAGGAATATCGAGGCCGAGGTAGAGCGGCGTGAGAGAAAGATGAGCCTGGAAGCGTCACTGAGTGTAGATTGAAGGGGGGGTTATGAGATGGGTGAGTGGCAGATCAAACAGGAGGAGGTTACAGTAAGCAAAATGTGATATGACAAGAGTGGATGAGTTTTTTGGTGGCATCAGTAGTAAGAAGGGGTCAGATGCGTGCAATGTTGCATTAGTGGAAGCAGCAAGATTGAACAAAAGCATGGATGTGAGGTGTGAAAAAAAGTGAGTAGTCAAGGATAACACCTAGGCAGCAAACTTGGGAGGAGGAGGAGACAAAGCCATCACCAATGGTTATGGAGTAGATCCTAGGGGGAGGAAAAACAATGATTTCCGGTTTGTCCATGTTCAGTTTGAGGAAGCATTGGGCAATCCAAGGACACAAGGCACTAAGAAATCTTAGTCAGGAAAGAGGAGTTGAGGTCAGGGGAGCTGAAGTAAATTTGGGTGTCATCAGCGTAGAGGTGGTAGTTGAAGCTGGTGCTGATGAGGTTACCCAGAGAGCAGGTGTAGAGAGATAAAAGGAGCGGGCCAAGGACAAAGCCTTGTGAGACACCAATGGGGAGTTGAGAGGGGAGGTGGAAACATAGAAGGTGCACCCAGAAAGCTAGGAGGAAACCCAGGAGAGAACAGTGTCAGTGGCCAACAAAGCAAGAAGAATTAGAAGGGAGTAGTGAGTGGCCTTTGGATTTGGTAGATTGCAAGTCGTTGGTAACTTTGGTAAGGCACTCTCAGTGGAGTGGAGTGACAGGAAACCAGTTCGGAGGGGGTCCAGAGAAGAATAGTCAGTGAGGTGACAGATCGTTCAAGGAGTATGGAGGCAAAAGGGAGAAAAGATGTGTCGGTAGATGGAGGGTGAGGGGTCCAGATTAAGTTTATTGAGAATGTGAGAGACAAGGGCATGTTTGAAAAAGGAAGGGAAGATACCAGACAAGAGAGAAAGGTTGAAGAAATGGGCTAGATAGAAGCAAGCAGTGAGAGAAAAACCTTTTGAGAAGATGGTAGGGAAAGGGGTTCGTGGGGCAGGTTGAAAGTAGTGATGATATTATAAGAGGGTGAATTTTATCACCCATTGTGGGGCGGAAAGAAGAAAGCTTGTGATGGTTGGGGTGCATGGGATAGGTGGAGCAAGGTGGAGGAGATATCATTTCTACCTGTCCTTAAAGGAGCATTCGAATGCTTATTACTCACGGTGTCCATGTTGTCTGATCCAGGAATAATGAATAATCACTGCTGTCAACATTGCATTGTCGGGAAATTGACATCACAGTAGAGTATTAGTGGACTACAGACAAATAAGGGAATAATCAATTCCCTGTGAAGATGGATAAAAAATTATTTTCACATAAAGCGGTAAGAAATCAGTGCATAGTAATAATCAAGGAATCCAGAACCAACTTTTGCAAACTGCTGGAGGAAGTTGGGTGTCTTTATGTCATTGTACATGTGAGTGCCCGACGTTATGCAGCTGATCTCCTAGAGTACGTAGCTTAGTTCAGTACGCTAGGAAATCCATCTAACGGGGCATCAATTCAGATCTTCATGCCTAATCCCCGCAAAAGGATAGGCAAGCAGATGATGAAGAGTGGACGGTGCAAAGTCCTTTTTAATGAATCTGCATTTGGGAGGATGCAGATCCGTGCAGAGAAATTAAGGAAGGATTCTGGCCACATAAAAGTCCAGAACTCTGTACATGAGGGGAGCAACAGGGGAGATTACTTCCCTCTCACGTGCGGACTTTTTGACCTCCGTGCGTACGGAAGACACGCAGAGGTCTGGATCAGGCCATAGATTATTAATGTGGATTTTTTCTGGAGGTCTGGATCTACAGAATGCAGCATGTGCGCATAAGCAAAATGTGGGAATTTGTTAATCTTGGAGATTAGAAAATACCTCTTTTGCAAAAGTCTGGATCTGGTCCTATATAATGATGCAAAAATGTTCTTATTATTAACAGCAATATTCATTTTGTAATGTTCAGTTCAAAGCGTATTAGTTACATTTTAAATATCAGCTTATACTATGTAAATGTTCTTACGTTGCTGACATGTAACTGATACATTAAGCATTGCACAGAAACGGATTTAGAATATGAGATTGTCAACACTGGTGATCACAATGGTGATGCAATGTCATCTGACTGATTACAGAAATACTTGCCAGTTTGTTAAAAAAAAGTATTTTCATGTGGCACTAGAGAATTATAAAGCACTGATTTCGCTGATATTGAGTAATTCAGAGTTCTCATCTTTTGTATGCTGAAGAATGTTAGTTGTAAATGATTCTTAAATACTGTAGAGGGATTAAGGAAGTTTACAATAAAACACACACTTAAGAAAAGGTCCATTATAGCATAGAATTTGATGGCAAACATTAAGCTTATCTAGTCTGCACTTTTTTGGTGGATGCAGTCAACACCTCAAAAATGCTGTTTCTGAAATAGAGGCTGAAAGCAGAAAGCTGAAAGCTAATTTTTCTCTGTCTCTATTTTGAAAATAGCCATAATTAGAAGATTTTATTAATGAATGGGTAAGATGATGGGCATGCTTACCCATTTATGCATTCGGATACGACCGCCGCAGACCAACTGGACAGGTGAGTATTACAGAGGAGTCTACTGGGAGTTTTAGGGTTAGGAGTCTATGGGGAGTCTTAGGGTCAGGCTATGGGGAGGGGAGTCTTAAGGTTAGGCTGTGGTGAGGGAAGTCTTAGGGTCAAGCTGCAAAAAAGGGAGTCTTTGGGTTGGGGTGCAAAGAAGAGAAAGTTAGGGTAAGGATTGGGGTAAGGGTTGAGGTGACATTAATACTCACCATTCACCGCTGTATCCTCTTATTTTAGTGGATCGATTGTTTATCCTCTGTAAGGCAGAAGCAATTGATTTCCAAACCAGTTAACAGCCCTTTTGAAAAATGGGCCATTCTCAGTGGTGACCCACACCCCTTTTTTGGTTTCTCCCATTTGCTCATTCATTTTTGGCGATTTTAAATTTAAGGATAACCCTTTGTTTATAAAAACACTATACTATAATAGTAACGCCGGCCAGCGTAGGCCTGGATCAGGCCCAATGTGCTAAAATCTAGATATTGTACAAATGAGAGCATGTACCACAAATATAATAGGTAAATACAGCTATCATTTAATACTTGATGTTTAAGATATTGTGGCAACACACAAAGTGAACTGACCCACACTATATCACTTGAATACAAACCCAGCGGTAAAGTACTTTATGTGGTCAAATAGATGCAATCTTTGTAATTACTGCCATGTCTAAAATAAATCACAATCTTGCATAAAGTGGAATTGTGGTATCAGTGTATGAACCTTTTAATCCTCAGAATCCTCAAATATATATATATTATGATGTTGTTAGCACAAAGTAAAACTTGTTGCATTATCAATATAAACATCAATTACATTAATTGATTTTGGATTGTTTACTGTGTTGCTAAAATGGAATCCTTGTTACCTAGCCTATTTAAAATCTGGCTCCTTTCCTGATGATGATGCAGAATGCCAATACAAATGATAGTGTTTGCCATTTGTACACCAGGCTTATGCCAACTGAGCAGATAACAAAATAGTTTTTAAACCAAAATAGTTTTGTGTTACATCTATTTCTGAAGACAAGGAGGATGAGGGTATTTCAAACTAAAGTCTAGTTAAAATTTTTGGAGAAAATGTATAATTTCTGTTCTGGAGCCTCACTGGGCCAGATCTTGAGCTACGATCGGTTGCGTTTTTACGCTAGCCGCTGACGTAAAATCGACAGTTTGTATGTATTGCACATGCGCGCAGCAGATTTTACGCAATGTAACTCTGATCGTACGTAACTTCAGCGTAAATACAAACAAAGGGACGGGTCATCGATACGACACCCGGAAATACACTTTGTGGGCAGAGGGAGGCATTTAAATCGTACAGTATGGGCCGGGTTAGGTCGTTACATACGTCAATCCATTATGTACGTCTGTACTTATGCTCTGAAAAGTTAAGGTAGGGATTGGCAAACAGAAATCGAGTAAATTACATACGAGCGAGGGGAGCGCCTAGGGGAGCGCATAGTACTTACGATAGTGTAAATACGCTACGCCAACGAACGTAAAAACAACTTAGCTCTGGATCTACCCCACTATTAGTAATTAGTATAAATATTTCAAACATTCAAAGAGGAGGTATAAGTCCTTGTTATCTCTTCTAAAAGATGTTTAGCATTCAGTGATACATAGAATTATTATAAATTAATCCAGTATTGGTTATCACATACCATGTGTGCCAAATGCTTGTATAAAAGAATACCAAGCTAAATTCTTGTTATTATCTTATACATATTATAATCAATAGTGTGTTATTCTCAATAATATATATAGATGTAATGAGGAACTGTTTACACAGGTATCATAAACAAACAACTCTACTTTCACTTGAGGATAATCTGTTAATCTATATTGACTATAAAAGTCAAAGCGCCGTAGTGCTTACTAGCAAATATGAACTCCTGTTCCATGTCTTCCCCGTATATATATATAACTGCTTTCCAGATGCCGGATCCTCAACTACGGGCGTCTTACACACACGGCCATAATTTGCCAAAAGATAGCAACTATTGTACGTAATCTACGTATTGTTTTGGTATGTAGATTGCGTATATGCGGTCTTAAAGAGTAATTGAGCATCCGGCCCTAGCTGTCTAACTTATGACTTTCTGTCCCATATTAATTTGTCTCATGAAAAGAGGGCAAAATCAATTCTGTCAGTACAGCTGATTTTGCAATAAGATCCAGATAAAGAACCATGATTTTCCCCTTAAATTCTAGTAGATAATTTTTTGTACTATGTCTTCATGCAAATCTGTATTACCCAACCACAATGTATTCCAACCCATCCTGACTTAAAAGCAATCATAATGACATAAGAATCCCCACTCTCTGAGAACAGTTCCAGACTTCGGCATGTCCGTGATTTTTGCCTGCTTGAGTTGTTAAAACCAACCACCCAACCCCAGGAGTTTCAAAAACAAAGTTTAATAAGGTATTGCACACAAATTTTAGGTCTGCTTATTCTAAATTATACCGTATTTCCCCACGTATAAGACGCTCCCTTGTATAAGACGCACCCCATTTTTAGAGCCTAAATTTAAAAAAAACAATTTTAAATGTATTTTTTAATGTATTATTTTTAGCATTAATTAACTTAAAAATGGGGGCAACTTATACAAGGGATCAGGGAATTTAAGACTGAACTTACCTTTTCTGTCCATCCAGCTGTTCCTCAGGCAGTTTTAGGCTCTCTCCACCGCAGCTCTGACTCCGACTGTCTCGCTGGCGGTGCGTGCTGTACACTGAAGCTGTGTCTGCTTCTTAGATGTGAATATGGGCCCTACTCTTTACTAATGGTGAAAACAGCTTCCATCTATTTGTCTTTTAAATTTTCATGCACAGAAGCCATCAATGGACTGCATCAGATTGCTGGACACATAAGTATTAGTATTCCTTGAACCTAAATAGGCCATCATTGTCCATTCTGGCTCCTCTATATTCTGCTTCTTTGCTTTTTGTTTTATAGAGTCTATAGTAAGCATGTGGAATTCTCTGGTGCTACAACTTTACAATTTAATGAGAGAAAAAAATCAATTATATAATATATAATATTTCTACAAAAATCTGAACACACTACCACAAATTAAATATTTAATGCTAGCACAAATTTTTTTTTAAATATATGCTGTTGTAAGCAGCTTGCTAGTGAGTTGTAGGCATGAAAGTTACTTATTTTCCTATTAACACATGGAGGTCCTTGTGTGTATAGAGTGTTTTCTGGCTTTTTTTTATTCTCATGTTTGTTTGCTAATTATTTTCAGACATTCTGTAAAATATATTTTGCTTCAACACTGATTTTATTATGTAGTGTATAAGCTCACGCTATCTGCACACATAAACTACATTTATATTATCTCTATTCTACTCTCATTCCTGTAGTTTTTCTCATGTAATCTCTGTCCTTTTCTATATTAGAATTAGAAAATATCTGGGCTTGATACCATCTTCATCACATTGTACCTGAAGCAATTTTTTACCCCAATAGTTTACCCCAACGCTCATTCTCTTTAGGCATGAGCCTACTTAATCTGATCTGTAGAATGTGAATGGAAGTGCACCAGGTTCTACAGCATACTAGTAATAATATCAGCTTTTCTCTTTATCTGATTGAGTCTCTTCTAGATTTATAATTACTATTATATGAATGTAAACATAAGCATTGGTGGGATCATACAGTACGGACCACATCTACTCAAACTCCATATACAAGTTATGGGAACATTTTAGCCATTTATCTAATCTGAAAAACCTGGCCCTCATTACAACTCTACAAGTGATCTTTTTAAGTCATTTATTCAGGCATATTATATCTTGGAATGTTTGTGCTATCTGAAATGTTTACAGTTAGACATCATTGGGAAGAAAAACTATTGGGCCATGTAATTTTGTGTTCATTTCTAATGTTGAAAACATTCATCTTATCTTATACAATGCAATTACTGTCTGTATTGAACAGCCATTGTATGTCATTTTGCTGTTACAAGTTTTTTTCATGAGTGCAACATGCTTATATATAGAAAAATACATGTCAATCCCTATAATAAGGTATTAAGGTAAAAAGTAAATAAGATTTGTTTTATAAAGCCACAATAATAGAAAATCCCATTACTGGAACAATAAGCAACAAGGAATTATATTCTCTGACTATTTTACGGACAGATTCTTGTTTAAAATATGATTTAATGGGAAATCATTAGCATTCTCTAGAGCTTTTCTCATTCTAATATATTCTTTACAGAACCATGTATTTCTTGGCTTTTTTATGAATAATCTATCAGCCAAATCCTCAGTTGTACAAGTCTGTTTTTACTATTCCATTTGATATGATGAATAGGGTTACAATAATCAAAAAATAAGCTTCTATATCAAGCATATGGTTAGATATTTTAGGTGTAATAAATTATAATAAGAACACAGACATATTTATTGAATGCATTCAAAATAGATCCAGAAGACTCTAACAATTTTATGGCTGTAATGAATAATGATATTTGAACTGGAATTTACCCAAGTGAATGCATAAAGGTGAATAAAGATATTATTAAAAGTTAAATCTGGTTGTTTGTAAAGTATAAAAAAAGCAAATGGAATGAAAGCTTTCTAATAAGTGACAGTAATGTTCTTGTTATATATTCAGTACGTGATCAAAGAGCTGATGATGAGTGATCTTCAATAAAGCAACAGTTTAAAAGACCTATCTTGAAACTTGAATTATGTTGGGATAATGTACACACCATAACATATTTGAAAAAAAATAACACAGGGTGTGTGGGAATTCACTATTGGAGAAACACTGTATCAATGCATCCAAGCATATCACAAACTGATGGGTTTTGGGATCTGTTCTGGGTTCCCTAGGGCGTGGTAAAGGCTCAGTAGAGTAGTGAAAGCTGGAGGGTCTTATATAGGGTCTGCTCATGAGCTATATTGTAGCAGATAGGAATAGACTGAACTGGAACAGGCTGGACTTGAACTGGACTTGACCAGACTAGTCTAGACTAGACTGGACAGACTTGACTTGACTTGATCTGGACTGGACCAGTAACAGGACTGGAACTGAACAGACTTGGCTTGTCTTGACCTAGACTGGATTAGGACTAGAACTGAACAAGCTTGATTTAACCTGGACTGCGCCAGAACTGGAACTGAACAGACTTGACTTCACCTGGACTGCGACAGGACTGGAATTAAACTCGACAAGCTTGACTGGACTTAACCAGGACTGGATCTGGACTTGACAAGTGTGACTGGACTGGACTTGACCAGGACTCGATCTGGACATGGCAAGCATGATAGGACTGAACTTGACAAGGACTGGATCTGGACTTGACAAGTATGACTGGACTGGACTTCACCAGGACAGTACCTGGACTTCACAGACTTGACTGGACTGGAATTGACCAGGACAGGACCTGGACTTGACAGACTTGGCTTAAACAGACTTGAGAGGCTTAACAATTAATGCTGCAACGCTGCTTAGGGATCAACCAGGCACCTTGAGTGAACATGTTGTTCTGACACAGGACTCCCTGTGCAGCAGGTTTAAATAGAGCACCTATAACCAGGATTGAATAGCTTGGTCATATGATTTCATGATTTGAGCTGGACTCCGATTGGCTGGAACATGTTTGGTGACTGAATCCAACATGGTGACACCCATGAACTGAAGGACGCTGGAGCTTGGCGCCAAATCACACCACCGGAGGCAAGACAGGAGGCTGAACAGGAAAATGCAGCGTGGGCATGGCTGGAGAGTGCCGACGACGGATGGTCTCTCATTCGGTAAGTACTGTGTTTCGTGACAAAGCAATTACACTGTCTAAATATAAAATTTTAAAGTTAGAAGGCTATAGTTATGCAGTCCATTAGCACATTGTAAAGTATGTCACACATACTTACAAGCTCAACCCAACTCTGTGTTATTTATCGGAAGTCTAGAAAAACTGATTGGGTAGCAGGGATACAATCAGGCCACAATAAAAAGAAAAGACAGTTAAAAGGCAGGTATATTGAAGGCCCACTGAATGTCCTTGCAATGCCTCTACCCTGATTTGCCTGAGTTGTATTCTATACAAATTATATTCAATTGCTCCATTCCCCAAGTGTCACGAAACACATGCTTATAACATTTTAAATTAAGACAAAAGCATTTTTAATAAGACTATGACAAAACAAAATATATATTTTTTTATATAAAGTTCTGAACAAGGGGTTTAAATCATCTCTAGATTCTTTTTTTATTCATGTATTTATATTTATTTCTTTTAAACCACAGGTTTCCATATCTTTATATCATAATATTGGCCAACACAGTCCAAGGGAGCTTGAAATACCCTATTGATTTTTAGCACAAGAAGAGGTCAAGAAATCATTTTCTTTTATTCTGTATACACAAGTAGAGAGGGTTACTGAGCACACATGTAAGAGATCTCCATGTTCTCATGTAAAGAGTGTTACAGTGCAATGATACAAAGAAGCATATATACAGGTGATCTCTGTGTACAGACATAGATAATTACAGTGAACTATTCAGGTGTGCACCTAGGCACCACTGGGCACCCAAATCAATTTTAAAGGTGACTTAGCAATGCTGCTCTGATGTGACCTCCTCTTCCTTGCTGGTCTCTGGGAGGCCTCTACCACACATGCGCAATAATGCACATACTTGACCCTACTATGTTCGTTTAAGAGCTAACCAGTTTCACTGGGTCCCACCTTGGAGCAGTGGATACGCTGTAGGTGTAGGATTGACGGCTGTCTCTGGGCCCCCTTGACTACAGGCCCCATAACGGCTGCAAACCCTGCACCCACAGTAGTTATGCGACTGGGACTGATGTAAAGTAGATCTCTGTGCACTCACACTGTAGTCAAAGTGTTTTCCAATTAACTCATTTAAAGAGGAGATGGTTACAGTACACTCATGTGCAGTGGGGTGCCGTACAATCATACAGAGAGGGTTACAGATCACTCATGTAGAGAGGCTTGCTGTGCACCTGTAGAGAGGACTGGAGCACACTCATGTGGAGAGGGTTACAGAACACTCATGTAGAGAGGTTTATTTTGCATTTCTATGAATAGTTTTATGGTGCATTTTATAAATAGGTTTACAGTACAATCATGTAGAGAGTGTTACAGTACGATCATTCAATCATATAACAAAAAATAGTATACTTGCTTGCATAGATATGCACTATGCACAAATCTGCTTAAAAAATATTTGTGCTTTTATTGCACCTTGACGTTTTACATTTATTAACAGAGAGATATGTTTGTACATGAAAAGGTGAGCTGGAATTGAATCAGCACATTTAGTTTTTAGAAAGATACAGATGTCATCACAACAGTGATGCTAAAATATTGCATTATTTTGTCTACAGTTTGGGTTGTAGTAGAATTGGCATGCTAATATTCACTGGCCTGTTCCCAGCAGCAGAACAATAATTACTTTGTACCTACATAGAATTAGACTGACATCTAGTGTTTAAAAATAGCATGGTCGTATTTGTGTGACACAATAGCAAAATTTACAAATTAATGCAAAATGAACATGAAGAGATCTAAAATATGAAGCTTTTGATACATCTGAGCTGCAACAGGTAGTACAATATTTAAGATGTGTGATGGGTGCCAAATATAATGTAGGAGGATAACTACTGTCCATGATGATCATGCTTGTAGGTTGTAAAGCATAGAAACCCCCCATCTAAACATCTTCCCCCTATCACATTGTTCAGACACCAAGCTGACTCTTTTTGTCTTCTGTAAAGAATAAATATCATGCAGGAAAAGTGACTGGGACATAAATGGCCACAGTAGGTCTCAGTATAGAGAATCACCCTAGCCAGCAGTTCAGTGCATGCCCAGTGTTGCAGCAGTTCTGGTCATGCGAGGACAGTGCAGCTGAGAATGTGCAATATAGTAATGCAGTCTGCACAGAGTGGCAACAGTGAATATGTGCAGTAAGTAACAATGCTTTTCCTCAAACATGAAGAATAACCATAACAAAGATTGGAGAAGATGCAGAGTGTTTATTGCATTCTGTCTATTGTACTGTAAAGCTAGGTACACATTACATAAACTTTCACAAGATGCAATATATTTCAGTGATATTACAAAGGACTTAAAGTCCTGATGAGCATGCCATTTCATGTGTACATACCGACGTATTTACTGGCAGATCTATGATTTACATCTTTCTTTACCATCTTTTCTTCTGACATTGGAGTAGATCCAGAACTACGTGTGCCGTACGTTTATTCGCGAAGCGTATTTTCGTGCACGTAAGTTCGCTACACTCCCCTCGGCACACCCCTTGCACGGACGTATTTTGTCAAGATACGCTTCCCAAACCCTACCTTAACTTTTTCCAACGTAACCGCTGTCATACGCACGCGTACGTATGGGCTGAAC
>WWET01002841.1:116413-138725 GCA_011038615.1 Limnodynastes dumerilii | reverse complement strand
GACATATAGACTACGTGAACGTACGCAGCTTAGCACGCCCATAATGTACACTTTAAATACCACCCCCGCCTACTTCACGTAATTCAGACGTATTTTGGATGAACGTAAATTAGGCACGCCCACACGTAAGTATTTACGTGTCACATACGTGAATGGCCCATATGTTCACAATTATGCTACGTGAATGTGCGTATTTTCTATGGTGCGCATGCGCAGTGCGTTCTAAACTGCGATTTTACGTCTCCGCCACGCGTAAAATCGCGGGGAAGCGTAGTTCTGGATCAGGCCCATTGTTCCATCGTTAACTGGTAAATAAGGAAGATTATAAAACCAAATGAATTGATGCAATATGTGTTGGAATGATAAAAACAGGAGTGTGTGCCCATACATAGTTCATCCCTATGCTGTGATGTCTATACTGTATTTTGTTGTATTTTGTACAGCGCCGCACACCTTGTGGCACCTTATAAATAAACAATAATAATACACACTAATCCAATACAATTCCCAGCAGTTTAGTCAATAATCAGGTAAAAATGCTGTGTTTACTCAGCTTGAGGGAAAAGCTATTCTTCTTTCCAGTCACCATATCTAGTGAATTATCACTTTTGCTTCATGGGTCATTGCGCTCACAATGAAGTGTCTGACACCATGTTCATGTTTACTGTGGGCAATTAAGTATAGACCCAATATTTTCCAGGTTTCAATTTATAAATAACCAATTTGTTGCATAGCCATTTTATTGATTCTCAAAATTCAGTTCTAAACAAAAAAAAAATGTGCCACAATATATCAGTATAAAAAATTACATGTGTAAGTATTTACCTAGAAACTGATTATTGTCCATCAGCTTGTACTTCAAATGGTAATGATTTGCGATTATACAGAAAAGTTAAAGAATATTGGCCAGATCCAGAGCTACGACCGCGAGTGTATTTACGCTCACCGTAGTCAGAAAAAAAGCTGTTTTGGATGTTCTGCACATGCGCGCGGCAGTGTTACGACCAGAAACTCAGATTGTACTTACGAGCCATGGCTCATCAGCGTAACTACAGATGAAGGGGCGTGCCAGCCATACGACACCTGTAATTTTGCTTGGAAAAGTTAAGGTATGGTTTGGCAAGTGTAAAAAGGCACAAATACGCACGACCAAGGGGAGTGCCTAGGGGAGTGCATAGTAATTACAAAAGTGTAAATATGCTACGCGTTGAAACATAACCCGAGCGTAGGTCTGGATCTGGCCCTATGTTTCTTATGTAACAATAGAGCAACAACAGTGAACATGGGATATGAACTGGATGGAGAACAGACAGGATGATAATATTGCCTAGCAACTACAGTATTTCCTCTACTAATTATATAGTTGTATAGAAACCATTAGAACTTCAGGTCATGGTAAACAATATGTTTCCACCCAGAAGACAAGAGGTACCAAAAATAATTATAATAAAAACAATAAGAATAATAAATAAATTTATTGTACAACATCCATGATCTCTTTATAAAATCTACAACAAAGACCAGAGTTAGCAGGGAAACAACCTTTACTATTAGCATGCAAACCTCTTGCCATACTATATAATGTATAAATTACAGAATGACTTTTATGTTTGTATTACACCACAGTACATGAAGGTTATATCAGTAAGAGCTGAACTTTTTGACCATTGTTATCTTTTTACTATTAATTATCTAAAGAAATGGGTTATGCTGATGCTTTATGACCTTTTATAAAATGTGGAGGTCTATTAACGCATATAGAAAAGAGCATTAAGGCTATTTAACCCTCTTTAATGCATATATCTTGCGATTTTAAAGCTAGCAAAAGCTCTAGTAGATCAAACATTAATGCATTGCTAGGCATTTGAAAGTCTTTTGGATTTAATTTAATTTTATGCTTCTCAATGCATGTACAGGTGTACAACAGCACTAAAGCACACTGGACCCGATTCAGACTCCTGATTTTCACGATTTCCATATATTCCAAATGTATGCGTGTGTATCCATGCTACCAAATCAAAACACAATCTGCTCTAGCCAGACTTCATAAAAAATAACACTTTGAACCGCGTCACAAATGGGAGTGACACCCGTATTACGGAACCAGATGTTGGTAATCATTGATACGCATGCATTGAAATCGGAATTCTGGATCCAGTATACTTGTGTACACATGAAAATTGCACTTTAAGAACACTCCAAAATGTATAAGCCCACATGAACATGGGCAAGATTCAGCTTTTGTGTTTTTACATTAGTAAATCAATATATAACAATTTCATTTTTAAATGCAATAACAAATGGTTATTGGGCTACGAGGTTGACTATACCTGTAGCACAAGGCTACTTAGAATTGCTTTAATTGCATCTATCAAACTGAAAGGAAATGATGAGCGCATTTAGGTTACTGACAATTCCAATCAGTCCTTGTTACAGTGCCTATTTTCTTAATATCCATCTGTTTTGGGTTCTTGACTTTAGCATCCCCATGAGTTAGTCATTCAGCAGCTAATAAAAGTTATGTTAATGAGAGCCTATGAGGGCCATTTCTAAAGTCTTAATAAACATTGGCAGGGCTTTTGTATCCTCACTGAAACACTTGAAAGGATAATACTATTGAGCAAGTGAAGTAAATTGTTGTCCTTATTAGAATAAAAATTCCCCAGGCAGTAGTCTTTTTGTCACTACTCCAGATTTCCATTATTATACGGAAGGCAAATTTCAGCTCTAGAGTTGTCTTTTGTGTGTATACATATTATAGAATTCAGAGTTTCTAAATACAGCCAGAACGACAATAGTTTCAGTTCGGTTGACTTAATGGTGGGTTTGGGGAAAAAGAGAGAAAATCAAGAAGACCCAAAAAAGAAACCCAGCTCTGTTCTTTTTTTGTACCTCTTAATGGTAAAGCAAAAATCTCATTAATTGACACTAGTTCACCAGTCTGATTTTTGTTTTCCAATAGACCAAGGATAACTCTTTTCCTACAACCAAACTCTTTATAAGACTACTATTGAGTAACAATTATAAGCTATTAATAGTAACTATTATAGTGCATCTCAGAGGAAAGGTTAGAGGAGTTTGTTTATATTTTTTTAATTAATCAAATGAATTTAAATGAGATATTTAGATATCCTGAAGTGATTTTCATGCCAGAACTAACAGTTTGATCGAAATATATAGAGGATAAACAATGTGAAATATAATTATTCAAAAAATGTCATAAAGAACCAGAGCTGACTTTTAACTAACATCCGTGTGTTTCACTGGCTTCAGGACATGGGGCCGGATCCAGAACTAAGTGTAGCAGGGAACGTACGCAAGTCATTTGCATAAGAAACATTAGCGCATGTACCTACGTCTGTTACAGACCCCCGCATGCATGTAAAGCATGTGGGGGTCTGGATTTGGCCCATTATTTTCATGCAAAACCATGATTACCAATTGTCACTTATTACGACCAGGGACCAGATTTACTAGGCTGCGGGTTTGGAAAAGTGGAGATGTTGCCCATGGCAACCAACCAGATTGTAGCTTTCACTTTGCTATTACATACTAGAGAACGTCAGCTAGAATCTGATTGGTTGCCATGGGTAACATCTTTACTTCTCCAAACCTACAGCTTAATAAATCTGGCCCCAAGACTTTAGTGTAATGACACTTCCCACAAAGGGGCTTGATTGAGTAAGATTAGTAAGTGTTCCCTCAAACACAGTATAGGTGTTCCCTTAATGTATTGGAAAAGTCAGTTTAGGCACTGGCTGTAAGAAATTCTTGAGCGGGAGTGCTTAAAATAGAACCACATGAATTTCTGGATAATTAAGTCCAGCTCTTGCTTATCTATTGTAGGTGTATGATAAACTTTTGGAACTTCCCTGTCATTAGTGGCCAGTTTCAGGACTGGTATGTTAGCCAAGACAAAACTACAGAAAATCACACCAAGGGCCAGATTTACTAAACAAACCCCTACTTGGCTTTTTTGGCCTTTTGGAATTTGCCAGATTTGATGTGGAAGGAGGGAGGAGGAATTAGATGCTGGACCTCTTTTATGTTTTTTTTGCAGTCCCAATCATCAAGAAGATCATTGGCTGGTGCCCTAGAAGTAAGAAGACTTTAAAATGGTTAATGATACATGTTTTTTCTTTTATATGGGTACATTTATTGACCATATTTAGGTAAAATAATAAGGGGTACTTTAATTTTACCACCTTACATTAATGTACACATTTAATTGGGGATACTGGCATGCTGGCGCTTGTGGAGCTACAAGGCACAGCATACCCAGCCAGTAATGAGAATGTTGCGACTTGTAGTACTACAAACACCAGCATGACAGTGCTACATTTTATGACTCTTAAATATAAGCACAACTATCAGCTTACTTAGATAGGACACAGATGGGGCTTTTTTTTTTTTACAACCATGGAGGTAGATCCAGAACTCCGCTTCTAATCCATTTCCTAGCAGAGCATATTTACGCGAGCGTACCTTCTAAGCACTCCCCTAGGCACACCCCTTGAATATACGTACTTTGTCCGCTTTACGCTTTCCAAACCCTACCTTAACTTTTGGCATCGTAACCGCTCACATACATATAGCCTGCGCGTACTTACGCCGCTAAGCACGCCCATACTGTATGAATTAAATGCAAACCCTGCCTACATTGTGTAATTTCAACGTACTTACGGCTATCATAATATTGGCACGCCCCCTCCAATGTTTTTACGCTACTGTTAAGTGAAAGGCCCTTACGCTCAGTTACATTGCGTTACGTAGCGTAACATCTGTCGCACATGCTCAGTACATGCAAAAACACGTTTTTACGTCTCCACCAGGCGTAATTACGCAGGTAAACGTTGTTCTAGATCTGTCCCATAAATAGTAAATTCAGGGCCCGATTCAATTAGCTGCGATGATGGGAAAAAGTACGTGCTGCGCTTTTTCCCGTCATATATACGGTATGAAAAATGAATTCACAGAATTAGCTTTGCACCGGCGTATTGAATCGGGCCCTCAGTGCTTTGAGCCCCAAAACCGCTGGTGATGTGTGACACTTTATGCGGGGTACAGTGCCCCTTAGTAAATGTATCCCCCCAAACACCAGTTTATTCTCTGTGCAAGAGGCAGGCCTACACACCATGCATAAAAGGTATGTATGGTGGGTGGAAAAAAGCATTTAAATTGTACAGCAAGGGATGGATAAGCCCTTTTGTAGAATTAAGTATTATGAACAGAAGGGTTTCCGTGCGTAATACTGAAGGTATGGTCTTGGGCATGGATCCAGCATTCGCATGTACAATATGAGAGCAGGACAAGTAAGTACCCTGCCCAATGTTATATGATGCAGGGTTTAAAACCCATTTTAAATATAATAAAAAAAAGAAAATCTACCAGACTAGAAATGGGTTATCCCAATTTTGCTGGCAGGCTTTTCTGAATTGCTACCTTATCTGGGACCACTCTAGTCTTATTAATAGCATTATGGAGCTGATCCGCATTGCGGATGCGCTATGCGTCCTATCCAACCCTGGATGGAACACAGGGAAGTGCCCCCCTCCTCCGCAGTCGGATGCAGCTTGTACAGGCTTGTACAGTCGCAGCCTCTGTTAGTTTCCAATGCATTTATATAGGGTTTTTAATGCTTGCATTTGTAGCATTAAAAACCCCATTTAACTGCTTTGTGGATCATGTACATTAATGTCAGAGCATAGTTACGGTATTCTGCTATGCTTGTATTAAAATAAATAAACAAAAATTTACATTTTAAACTTTATTTAGTAAACCCATTTTGCAATTTAAAAAAATAAATAAAAATACCACAAGGGTAATTTTCACACTGAAAATGACCTGCGCTTCTCACATTTCTTTCCTTCCGCGCATATTTAAATAAGAAAAACACCCCTCTTCTCATTTAAATATCATGGAACTCCTTGTTCCATTGGCGCAGTGCTGCCTGATGCCGACACAGGCGTATGGGCCACAGTGCACCCATCTTTCTGTGCTCGCTCTCGTTCTGAGCATGTGCGGCTGCACATACATCTGAAAAACGAATTTTATTATTTTGGATAAGTTGGTTCTATATTAACTATTTCTTATTACATCTTCTTGTGCAATATAGATATGAACTGATTTAAGGAGTGCCAGTGGGATATTAACCAATACAATTTTGATGTCACTTATATTTGGTATGGATATTCATTATATTTAGATTCTTTGTTATAACAGATTATAATCTAACTATATATTCATAATCCTCATATTGTAGAAATTTATGTCATATTATAAGGCTTATTACAGGTAGACCTAATCTTTTTATTACGATAATATTGCAATTGCCAGGTCGGAAATGAGGAGATAAATTGTTTTCCTGTTAATGAGATTTTAATGAAGATAACATAGGATGACACACGTTACAGACTATAATTTGGAGGGATTTAAATATAATTTACAATGAACAACTTCACCAAAATAGATGATCACCATGCAGTTGTTTTCTCAGCTAAACAAAACATAAAGAAATACTGCTCAACTTCCACAGTGTGTATATAGACAGTAAATCCAGACTTAAGAAAAATGCTTCTATTACTTCCATACTGTTTTAGCAACATTTTTAACTGCGATAAGTCAATTATTAATTAGCTTCATTAGATACATTCTATGTGTGTGTACATGGTGCTGGTATGGGGAGATGGGAATACACAATGACCAAAAAGTAACTAAGAGGAATGGGCAGGGATAGATAGGTCATAAAAGGTCTGTAGCAAGATAACTATCAGAAAACCTTTACCGCAGTGCATAAACAGGTAAATCAAGAAGGAGAATAAATACATTGCATGTACTCTAGGAAATAAAATAAATAAAATAAAAAATACCAATACATAATAAATCCTAGGTGTGCAAATCTGTAAATGACTTAAAATACAAAAGTGGTTCTGGTATTAGGGTTAAAAATGCAAGAGTTCCAAATGGATTTATAGAAGTTCAACAATCTTTGCTCAGTAATTAATCAGAGTGGCATCTCCAAGGAGGATTTAAAGTGAGGGGTATCTGTAGAAGGACCAATCTGTTTTACCTTTCCAAGGAAGGAGACAAGGTAAGAAAACTAAAATTAAAATATAACATTTAATTCACTACATAAAAAACAAATCATGCAAGTATAGGTAAATAAATAAGTAAATCGGGACGTTTCCCTCCTTTAACATGATCAGAGTCCACAGTAGGGTCGGCTGGTGGATAGCATCTCTACAGACCTGGGAGGCACCAATGGTGAATCCAGTCCAATCTCAGCAGCAGTCAAGGCACTTTGAGAAAGGGCGTCCCCACCTGAAACGCGTTGTGGCTCCAGAGATCCAAATTACCTCCTACTCACATTGCCTTCACTGCTGCTAATGCTGGACTGGATACACCTTGGCGCTTCCCAGGTCTGTACAGATGCTATCCACCAGCCGACCCTACTATAGACTCTCTTCATGTTAAAGGAGGGAAGTGTCCTGATTTGATTACTTGTACTTGCGTGATTGGCCTACCCTCCTCCACTTAACATCCTCACTGCATCCTACATCTATCCTTTCTTCTCCTTCCTTCCCATCTCTCCTCTGCTCACACCAGTAGTTTACTTCCTTTTCCCTCCATAAGTCTTCTGTAAGTTCATCCCTTAGTTAGCTCACTTGAGCAGGTCTCTCAATCCTACTGGTGTTTTCTCCTCTACAGAGCAGGAGAAAAGGGTATGAAGTAAGGGGACAAGGGGAGGCCCTTACTTTGTACTGTCTTGTCCCCTGCTGCAAGCCTTTTACACTGTCCCCACCTGGTGGCTCCCTCTCAACCTCTCACTGTGCTCTATCCCCTCCTCCCTGATCTGCCAAGCTTGACACTTTATTGTATTTTTGTGAAATTTTTTTAATTTATATTGTATTTTATTATGTACTATGCTGTCCATCCCTGCCCTGTATGGCTGTACTGTATTTTGTTGTTGTATTTTGTACAGTGCTGCAGAAACCATGTGGCGCTTTATAAATAAACGATAATAATAATAATAATGTGCAGCCAATAAGACAGCGGGAAAGACCTGCCTACAGACCTGCCTACAGAGGATAGTGACTGGCGCCCAGATCGCCTAGGCAACAATCTGGATGAACAGCCCAGCAGGCGGGGATGGCTGCAGGAGAGTGCCACGTTCCGACAAGTAGTGTGTAACAGTAACTACGATTGTGAATATCTACGATTATGGAATCTCTGCCTTAAATTATTATTAGTGTGAATTCTACTCTTCCCCTACTAAAACCCACTCTTCAATTACTATTTTGAGAGTGCCCAAGTAATATTTAATTGTACTGTGCCTCTTAAAATGGTGTGTTTTGCTGTCCTCACACAGTTTTCCTTCTCTCTCTATCTCCCTCTCTCTGTGTCTCCCTCCACCCCCTTACATTCTGAGTATGTAACAATTGCTTAGGTAATGCTGGGTACACACTACACTTTTTTCCAACGATAATCGTTCCAATCAAACCATTACACGACCGACTCACGTGATATCGTTGAAGTGTTTAGGCATGCACGATCAACAATATCATGTGAATCGGTCGTGTAATCGTTTAAACAGATTTTATAGACAGCTTCATTTGCCAGATGAACGATGCATCGGCAGAAAAATCGTGGGAGCCAGTTGTTAGAAAAATTGGATTGGAGATTGGATCGTTAGAAAGAAAGTATAGTGTGTACTCACCTTAAGGTGAATAAAGTAAACATGCAGTATAACACTGATTTTTTTTATATTATCTGACCTACATATTTTAACATAAAATGAAGACTTAAGCTGGGCACACACTAGAGCGATTATCGCTCCCAGCACACACTTGAGCGATTTTTGGCCCAATCCACGATAATCGTGCGTTTGGGCCGATAATCGCTCTAGTGTGTGGCCAGCTTTAATGTTAAGGAAGAATAAATACACAATGTATGTCACTGAAATTCTTCAAATAAGACTGTGTTTTGGTGGCGAATGATGGGAATTGTGAAAGGCCTGTTGTCTACAGTTTAGTATTAGTCATAATAGAAATTCTTCAGATCGTTTAAACTGGCACACTTGCAATAATACAGTAGTCATTCCACTAATTACTATAATTAATGTGAGTTGGATGCCAAAATGTAAAAATAACTGAAATCTTTTTCAATAATGGAAACAATTACCTTTGGCTTTATTCACAGCTTGTATCTATACTGATGTCACAATTCTGTGTAAGACTATTGCAATCCTACTTTTCCAGTTCCATAAGTCTTGTCCTATAAATCTGTTTGTCAGTATAGAAATAACACATGTTGGGTATACATATCAGATTTAAATCTTTTTAAGAAAAACATAATTATTGTTTTACATGTACATATATTAAACAACAGGTATTACTATTAAATTAAATTAGGAACTGGGGAACTGGTTGTAGTTAAAGTTAAAAATGAGAAAAGGTATTTACAGACATACTGGGAAGGACATGCACCTTTTTACTGCCATACATATTCCTGGCCAGTTAAACTGTAACAACTCATGTCCTGGCTTCTCCGAAATGACCCCCAAAAAGATGTGTGTGGGCAGCTTTAATAACTAAAGAAACATGTGCCTGAGGTATCAACAGTTGCTCAACAAGCTTCCCTTGAACAACACCTGCTCTATTCAAATTCCCTACCTTCTGCTGGCACATTAACTTTAACAACAAATTTAAATGCATTTTCTAAAGCAACTTCATTAAGCTGATCCTTAGTCTTGTAGTCCTTACTCCTGAAGAGTCTTGCAATTGAGGACCAGTCGTTAGATTCCTCTTGTGACACCAATGTATCCATGTCAGTGTTACTTGCTAATGATTGCATCAACTGTTCTTCTGATCTACTTGGGCGCAGTTTGGTATGAGTAGCGATTGTGGTCCTGTATTCAGAATCCTTTTCTCAAGTTCAGTGACAGTTGAACAGGTTCCTTTATAGATGCACTTTTGTCCGTTGAATTGATGATGGGCCTGATCCAGACCTACGGCCGCCCAGAAAATTACAGCCAGCTCGACCGTAATTTCCGTTTTGAGGGTTGTGTGCATGCGCACAGCCTTCATACGGCGGCGTAATGTCCAGCTGTTACGAAAAGGGGGCTTTTCCCCCCTTTACGCATGCCGTATTTCCACCGTCAAGGCGGAGATAGGCATGCAAATTAGGGAACAGGGCGGAGCTGATCGTTATAGTTAGGGTATCCAGTGTAAGTGTCCAGATGTATGCAGTCCGCTGTCCAGTCCAGTCTCTGGAGCAATCCAGTCTAGTCCAGCAGTCCGCTGTACCATCCTGATCCTCCTAGTCCCACCTACTTCATATGCACAAGCACTGCCTCCGGCCTCCCAGCTTCCACTACGTTGCCGGTCATCCTGCACGCCCCTCGGAACCTGCCACTGATCCCAAACATACCCAGACCATAACAGCTATGCCTCATCAAAGCATAAGCAAGTGATATCCCAGCCAGTTCAGAACTGGCTGGGAGCAAACGTCCCTATCGAAATAGGGCCGTTTGCAACAGGGACCAACACTCATTTTTCATAGTTATAAGTGTTTTATAGTTATAATACTGTAGGTTATATGAACTAAGCTGAGCTAAAAGAATCTGGGAACATATCTTGTGTTTCTTGTTGCATCTCACACAATGCTCACCACACAAGTGCCCATTAATATCCTTTAAAATGCTTGAAATTATTCAGACCTGTGCAATTGAATAGCTACTATCTCTTGGATAAAAAATCACTATTGATCTGAAATCAGATGAAATAGCTTTAACTAACCATACCATTTATTACACATAAGAGGAGGAATTTAGCAGTGCAGATTAAACAGCATGCAACCAAATTGCTTCTGTAAATTTTTTTTATTTATTTTTTCATCTGATTATTGTAGGTATGGAAAATGTTTAAAGAAAAACAAAAATATATGAAAACCACGTACATATGTGATTAACATATGCACAGAAATCCAATAAAAATCAAATATACAATACATTGAAAAGGTTACATATATCACACTGTCAAAGCATAACAACTTCAAACACAATGCAAGTCTATTGTACACACAGGGAAAGACAACATTTTGGGAAAGATAAAATAAATAAAAAAGAGAAGAATAGGGAATGAGTGAAGGGCATATGTACTTAAAGTAGATGCACAGAGTTAATTAATATAATTTTAGTTACCTTTGGCCAGATCCAGAGCTACGCTGGCTGTCTGGCCTTAAGTACAGCCAGCTTAGCTCTGGTGCACTCCCCCTGTCTCTCACCCCTGTGTGAGCGTAGTTAGACACAGTGGGCATGATTCAGAGATCCGTCGGCGATCGGGCCGCAAATATACGCATCTAAGTGGCAGGTCGGAACAGGTTACACCCACCAGAATAAACAGTCACTCCCCTCGCACACCCCGGCCGGACCTAAACTTACACCTGCATTGACTTGCCCTATCTGGCCGCACTCATTTCCGACCTTATGTGTATTAGTTGCGTATATTTAGGGCCCCAACTCTGTAAGCGCGCCCACTTTCCCTCATCTCAATGCCTCCCCCCGCCCATTTCTATGCAAATCCTTAGTTGCGTATATTTCCGCCGCACTTAGGGTCGGAATCTTCCCCGTCCGATTCACAAGTCCGACCTTAAGGCATTTCCGACCTTAACTTTAACGTACATGGCGTTGCACTATTACTACGCATGCACAGTTGATGCTAAATCTATCCGATCCTAAATATACGCACAGAACTATCGTTAATATCGGATCTCTGAATCAGGCCCAGTTACACCGGCTGAAGGCCACCCTAACTTCAGCCGGCATAACTGTGTCTAACTAAGCTCAGACAGGAGCGTAAAACACTATACCCAGCCCTCCGGTCCTAATTACCCTCCCTCCTCCTGCCCAGCTTACGGAGCTGCCCGCCTCCCTCAACTACAGCGTAGTTACGGACGCTAGATCCATGGCTCACAGAGCCATGGATTGCGCTGGGCAACATCTGCCTGGCGCATGCGCAGAACGGCAGAAATGCCGTTCTTACGCATACAGCCACCGTAACTGGTGCGGCAGCCGTAACTCTGGATCTGCCCCCTTATATCAAAAACCAACATAGATATGCCTGCACTTATTCATATAGGGCCTGATCCAGAGGCCCATCGCCCGGCGGTAATACACCGGGCGTACGTGTAAGATCGTCTAAAAAGACGATCTGCACATGCGCCGGGCAGATGTTGTTCATAAACCGCTCAGCGTACCATCATAGGTCTGGATACGGCCCATAGTGCGGATCAAGGTCTAAGTACCAATTTGTATTTTCAAACTGTTTATAAACGTGTTTGAGTGGGTAAACCTAATTGTTCAATATATGTTCCCCATTTCTTGTGAAATTTTTCAACTCTTTTTTCAATGTCTTGGAGTGTTGCTCTTTTGTCAAAATAAATTGTTCTCAACAAGAAACTGAGTTGAAACTTTTAACTGTGCCCAAGAAGGGAGGTACATGAGAAGTCCACTGCTCAAGAAGGACTTTTTTAGGCAAAGCAACAATGGGCCGTATTCACCGATCCGTTAAAAATACACAATCATACGCACGTGCGTTGCAAGGCAACACCCATGACACTCCCCTCACACGGACCGGTTTTCGGTGACTTACGCCTCCATAGGGCACCCTTATCTCCACGTGTACATTTATGTGCGTATAATACTTATGTATGTGCATATGTAACTAACTGGGCCCTCAAATGGTTATTTAAATGTCTTCCCCCACCCACTTTCACATAACTTTGTTCAAATTGAATGTAAATACAGTAAACAAAGTTACTATGCATGTGCAGTTCATCCGATCCTAAAAATACGCACGGAACTCCGCGCAAAAACGTATCTGTGAATACGGCCCAATGACAGTTAACCGGTAATATTTCCATTTTTTGTGTACCCAAGTCCCTACAGTTAAATTGAACCCATAACCTAGCTGGAGGGGCTGGGGTGATTTGTAATTGAAATGTCTGATTTATAAATTGTGCCACTATGTTCCAGAACCAAACAATTTTCCGGCATTCCCAGATGTTGTGAAAAAAGGTGGCATAATTTTTTTTACATTTTAAGCAGCTACTCGGGTCCAATGTAACCATATGTCGTTATTGATTGCGGGTCAAGTATATTCTATGTCGGGTGCTGGCCCAGCAACGATAGCCTCCTTTCAGAAATAGAGACAGATCGGCATACTCGCCCATTCATTTTCCCCGATGCACCCTT
Organism: Limnodynastes dumerilii; assembly: GCA_011038615.1. NCBI lineage: Eukaryota > Metazoa > Chordata > Amphibia > Anura > Limnodynastidae > Limnodynastes > Limnodynastes dumerilii. The sequence goes on along the minus strand of WWET01002841.1, from coordinate 125,473 downwards.
CGGGGACTTTTAGTGTTAGGAAGTGGGTTAGGGTCAGGCTGCGGGGAGGGGGGTCTTAGGGTTAGGGCCATAAAAGGGGAGGGTTAGGGTCAGGCTGTGGGGAGGGGGGGGTCTTAGGGTTAGGCTATACAGAAGGGAGTATTAAGGTCAGGCTGCGAGGAAGGGAGGGTTAGGGTAATTGAAGGGGAGGGTTAGGGTTAGAATTAGGGTTAGGGTTAGGTAGTTTTTGCACTTACCTTTCAGAGCACCGTGTTCAGTGCTCCAGGGATTGATTGCTATGCCTCATCTAGGCATAATCAATCAATATCCAAGCCAGTTCAAAACAGGCTGGGAGAGAATGGTCCTATCAAAATAAAGCCGGTCGTAACGGTGACCCACACTCACCCTATGTATAGTTTTGATACTGTATGTACCTCCTGAAGCTGGGCAGAATGCAAAGTTTTCATAATGCGTTCATGATGCTGTAACAAAATCTCAACAGAAGTAATCTGAGGGATATCTGCTTGCCATCTGTTAATGGAAGCATTCCACAACTGCTGAGGAAACCAACTAGAAATCTCTTTGAAGGAGTTTAGTTCTGTAGGTATTAGTTTTCACAAAATAGAAAAGATCCATAAGGTCATCTGGTTGAGCATAGTGGCGAAGTTGGATTAACATATAGAATTTTGAATTGGGCAGTTCAAATTTTTCTTTAAGAGATTGAAATGTGACTAATGTGCCTCTGATAGATAAAATGCCCTTATGTTTCCATAAAATATATTTTGCAATTTCTAAGCTAGAAGTAAAGGCCGGATTACCCCAGACAGGGGCATACAAAGAACTATGAGGATTGCGTTTATAACAGGAGTTTATTTTCACCCATGAATAATAGTGTCTCAAAATAAGAACTTAGATAAAATATGTGGAAGAATAAGTTATTCGTATAGATTTCTCTCTGTAATATCCAATTTGTAATATATCTAAAAAAAACTGCGCAAGTGAAACATGTTATGTCAGGAATTCCCAAATCTCCCTGTCCCCGAGGCAGCTTCAATTTCGGCAGTTCTTGGCTTTTTGTACTGCCAAAGAAACCTCACTTCTGTCAATTTTTGCACAATTTAGCTTGATAGTCTTATATTTATGCCAAAGATATTTAAACAGTTTTACTGTGTTAGCCTATACCACCTCAGATGGGAGGCTATTATACTTTTCAACTAACCTATAAGTGAAATACTGTTTCTGCACATTTACTCTAGACTTACCAACCCTCAGTAGGTATTATTACTTCTCTTTCTGCTACTAATTTCTTTTCCTTTGCAATTAAACATCTGACTTGTCTTTTCATTGCTTTGTTACATTGTTTGACTACATTTGAGTTAAATGCAATAGTGACTCCTAGACAGAGATGGATTTAAAACTCATGAGGCCCTAAGCAAGATGCCGTTTTGGGGCCCCCAAGGGATGTCGGAAATTACTGTTCTCGTCTGATAAGGGTGCTTAACAGTGCAGGATCCTGGGCCCCTGGGGCTCGCCAGGCCCTAGGCGTGTGCCTAGGTTGCCTTGTGGATAATCCGACCCTGCTCCTAGAGATTCCTTACCTCATCAGTAGTTTAAAATGTAATATGATATGTTGAGCTTTTTGGGGGTTTTTTTGTCAAAAGGTCATGATTTTGCATTTTTTTATTACAATAACCTGTAGTTGTTACTTACTTTACCATTCCTCTAGTCTACCTAGATCATAACTCATTTTGTTTATTATGGTTCCACTGTAGGTATGCATACAGATCTTTTCAGGTAGACCAAGATATTTATACAAAGCAAATATAGTTTATTTATTATTAGCAGGAAAAAAAAACAGCTATTTGTTATGATAATTTGATTCTGATGTAATTGTTTATAATGTAATATTTGTAGTGTCTACATGTTTTTTTTTTACTTTAGTATTAACATTTTCCAGTAAAATGTGGCTATTAAAAATGTTTATGTGCAGCAGTAAAATCACTGTGCTATAACTATCATTTAACCAGCTATGAATCATTCAGAGTTTATAATTCATCAACACCATTAAAGATAAAATACTAGGAAAGGCAAATGCCAGGGTACAGAAGACAGAAAGAGTTTAAGGTATCCATGGCAAATTAATATATGCATGTTCAATTGCCCCAACTTTGCATCAATAATAGGATATTATGTGCTCTCAATAAATACACAAGGATCTTTTTTTTTTTTTTAAATCACATGGTTTTTTATTGAATTTTTTGAAATGGACATTGCACAAAACATGGGAACAGAGTAGATAGCACATACATGCAGTCCAGTTATGTTACAATTTAAATAAACAATGTAAAACAAACAATAATAAAACAACCTAAACAAAGGTCAAGTAGGAGATTGAGGTACGGTACATTAAAGCAAGTAGTAACAAAGGTGCTGTACATTAAAGCAAGTAGTAACAAATATCAGGTGCTGTAATCTCCAATGTCGTTAAATTTGACAAGAGTAGAGCAATACAATAGGTGTCACAAGAAAATGTTCACAAAGCCGCATGCCACTCCGAGCCACTAGACAAACGGGGTCACCCCATTGTACCGACGCCAACCAAGGTTCCCAAACTTTCTGGAATTTATGCGGGGCTTTCCTGGATGTAAAAACATGCTTTTCATGGGTAATTGAATCATTTGCCAGAGATATCCATTCTCGTAAGCTGTGGGGAGACTGAGCCCTTCACTTTCGAGAGACCATTACCTGGGCCAAGGAGAACAAGGAGTACAGGTATTTAGAGGTGTGCCCCTCAAACGTGTCATTCAGTGAAATCCCAAAAATACACATCTTTGGGTCAACAGGAAAAACTACATCCAGGGTATCTAAAGCGGTGGTCCAGACTCCCCGCCAGAACCAAAAGACCTGAGGACAATCCCACAATAAATGCCAAAAGGTACCAGTCCCCGACCCGCATCTATGGTAACCATCGTCTGTGCGCCTGCCAAGCTTTAGTAATATCTGTGGGGTCAGATATACCCTGTGCAAAATGTAAAAGTGTACTTGCTGGAAGTGCACAGACGATGTCGCTCTTCTACTAGATTGAAGGGCAACGTCCCAATCTTCAGGGTCCAGACTCCCCAGATCCTCCGTCCTTTTACTCTTAAGGATAGATAAATCTAGGGATGCTGTGGACCTCAGGGCAGAGTAGGCAACAGATATAGCCCCCTTTCTGGGAAGATCTCTGACCATACGCACTATCGGAGAGAGTACAATAGTTGGAGGGTTATCAGGAAATTGCACTGATAAAGCGTGTCGTTGACAAAATAGGTAGTGACGTGGGATAGAAAACTCCCCTTCCAGTTGGTTAAATGATTTAAGTACCGAATCCTAGTACAGGTTACCCAAAGAGGTAATACCAAACGAACCCCAAACACTGCTACCACCCAGCCCCGCCAGCTCAGGTAAATGGCGGTTGTGCCACAGGGGAAACTCCGGATCAAGGCCCTCGCCACCGAAAATGGAGCAAGCTGCCTTCCAGACCAATCTAGCTTGACGCAACAGAGGGGGAGCAGTGCGGGTCTTGCCTGTTATCAACAAGTGTTGTAGCGGGGATAAATCAGTGCACCCCATCACATCCAAGAAGTGCTTTGAGGTGAGGTCTAAAGAGCCCCCATTCCAGTAGTGGAGCCAGCTGAGAGGCAAGGTAGTACCAGCGGAAGTTAGGGAGGGCTAGGCCAGCTTCATCTTTATGATGTTGGAGAACACTTAGGCGAACCTTGGATCTACCACCCGCCCACAGAAATGAGATCTGCCATTCCCCCACAGGAATGAGGAAATATTACTGTGAATTTTTTTAAACAAATCTATAGGGAGATAAAGGGGAGAGTGCGATAGGGGGTATAGATATTTAGGCTGCATAATCATTTTGACTAGGTTCAGCCTACCCAACATAGTCAAGGGCAGCCTCCCCCACACTTTAATTTTACTTTTGAGGTATGAAGTTATAGGGTCAAGGTTGAGTTGAACGTAATCCAAATGATTAGGGGTTATCCAAATGCCCAAGTATTTGAAGCGGTTGGTCCATACCAGTTGGTGTGAGGGGGATTCTTCCGCGGGAATAACACCATTTAAAGGAAATAGATTGGATTTGGACCAGTTTATTCACAAGCCAGCAAAATTACCAAATTCCTCTATCAATCCAAGCGATGAGGTTAGGGAGTGATCTGCATCTGCCATAAATAACAGAAGGTCGTCTGCGTAAAGGGCGACTTTATCTTCTCCCTCACCCGCCCTCAGACAATGTATTTCAGGGGACACCCGTATCATGCACGCCTGTGGTTCTATGGCTAATGCGAACAAAGCAGGCGACAGGGGACATCCCTGCCGCGTGCCGCACTCCAAGTTAAACGGTACACTTGTATTTTCATTGACGCAGATGCACGCCACAGGATTAGAGTAAAGAAGTTGAACCCAGGTCAGGAATTCTTCCCCAATATTAAATCGTTTGAGAACCTCCCACAGGTAACCCCATTTAACTGAATCAAAGGCCTTGGCCGCGTCAGGAGACGCGACCAAGGCTCTTGAGGCATCTGTTTCCGGGATCTGTAAGTGCATAAAAAGGCGCCTAAGATTGATAGAGGGGCTCCTACCAGGCATGAATCCAGACTGATCCGAGTGCACAATACTTAAAATAACTGAATTCAGCCTGGTAGCAAGAATTTTTGCAAGGACTTTGACATCTGCTGCAAGGAGGGAGATGGGCCTATAAGACTCTGGGAGGAGGGGATCTTTGCCTGGTTTTGCTATTAAAACAATGAATGCTTCCAGCATAGATGGGGGCAGTCTTTTGTCTTTTTTAATGCATTCGTATAATTCTAATAATTTGGTGGAAAAAAATTCAGAGGATTGTTTGTAGACTTCGTTGGGGAGACCGTCAACTACCGGAGCCTTACGGTTAGGGATAGCGGAAAGAGCAGCAGCAATCTCCAGCTCGGAAATAGGGGCATTAAGAAAAGCGCGGTCTGCTTGGGATAATTGAGGGAGGGCGATCTTATCTAAAAAGGAGGTAAGTTGCACTTGCGAGTAAGTTGCCTGAGATCTATATAAGTAGGAATAAAAATCCAAAAACACCCCAGCAATTTTTTCACCCTCATGATGTACCACCCCCGCATTATCCGCAATTGCTGTAATAGTTCTAGACTGAGATTCATCTCTAGCTAGCCGCGCCAAGTAACTACCACAGGAGCCCGATGCTAGGTAGTAGTTATGTTTCATGAATAGCAATTTGCGCTTAGTTTTTTCTTTCATGAAAGAATCCCAAAGAGCCTGCGCACCCAATAAATTATTTTTAATTTTTTTCACACAAGTATGTTTTTTTTTTACCCTGGTTTCTTCCATGGAGGCTTAAAGAAACAATGGAAACAATTTATTTCCAGAGTGTAATACCCTTTAAAATGTGATTCATCGATAGTACTAATCTGGCAATAGCATCATACTTTACATTTTAAAAGTTTTGTTTTAGCATTTCAAGCATAGATTCACTTTTAAGGCAATGTCATCACAATTTTTGCTTCAATACCTTAACTTTATGCATTTAGTTTATAATTGAACATGTTACTTGTATAATTAAACAATTTATTACAATAAAATTTAAATTAAAAACAATAAAAATACCTCAATATAATATATTCTCATATCTCATGTCATCAAGGTCAACATTGAAAAATAATTAAATAATTAGAGCCCGATCTCCAAGAAAAACAGCAAAAGCTTTATACTTTCAGAATAGTTCCTAATGGGAGCAATCAGATAAAACCGCAGTTTAGGATTTGATTAATGTAATAATCCAAAATGAAGCTTTATGCTATTGCAGAAAGATATCCTCCTTCCTTAATAAAGAAAACTTTGTTCTCCTTATAGGTGAAAGAGACAATGAAGATAGTGCACAATTAAAGACTACAGGGAACCATAGTATTGATATAAAGCATGTATAAATCAGATGGACCTTGTGTTTGTTTATCACTTCTGGTTACAAAGAAAGCAAGTCACCTTTAGCCAGTTTTGGTAGTGATCTGTATCCACTTGCTCAATCTCTAATAGAGAAACCTGATCAAATATAAGTTACCAGAGCCACAGAGTTCTGTCGGCGGTAAGTGGTGGTTGAAAAGAGTCGATGAAGGTCTGCTCCTCCCTCCCTGTGTAATATAGCCCAGACCAGTAAGGAGACCCCCCTAGAATATGTAGAATAAGTAGAATGCCGCGACCATCCCACCCAAGAGCGTCTCAGGGCCAGAACCTTTTCCCCACACAGATGTGTTTCTAGCAAACACACCACATCAGGACTCTGTTTTCTGACGTAGTTAAGTATCAGGGACCTTTTGATGTTGTCATTAAGGCCTCGAACGTTCCAGACCAGGAACTTCAAGGCAGCGGGTAAGTTTCTGGACATTGTAATATACAAAGGAATGGCGGTCAGAAAAATAGGCTCCCATCCAGCAATTTTGATCTGCGCCCATGTTATGTTTCAAGAAGTGGCATCAGCAACACAATATTCACAGTACATATATTTTGTAGAAACAGAAGAAATAAAGTAAACTCTTGTGTGCACCCAGCATCGCTATGCAAATAAGAGAAGTTGTACCATTGATAATACTAATATAGAATTCAAACACACAAGGATAATTTTACCGACATAATACATCGGTGGGAGTAGCTGGCACCGTAAAATGGTTCTTTGAGAGGTAGAGACAGACGATAGTTAGGAGGAGGAGGAGGAGGATTATCTATTACAACGAAAAATGCATAAAACAGAGCATTTAACTTCATCTGTGAAAGTGCAACCAGTATACTTAATTAAGCAAAAGCTTCTACCACATGGCTATGACAGAATTATTCCCACATGAATGACATTGGGCCTGATCCAGACTTCCGATAAGATTGTCTAAAAAGACAATCTGCCCAGCGTAGCTACGGCAACGCCCGACACAAGCATCCGTAGCAGCAGCGTAGTAACGCTGGAGGAGGCGTTCCCCTCCGTTACTACGCTGCAGTTAGTGTAGGAAGGCGGGGGGAGGTAGGGTAATTAGGCTGGGAGGGCGGCGTTTGTGTTACGCCGCCGCCGTCCCAGCCTAGTTACACTGGGTTACGCCGGCTGAAGTTATGGTAGCCTTCAGCTGGCGTAACCCAGTGTAAATATGATGAAATAGTTGATGTAACTTATACAGCAAAGCTATTCTAAAATACATTCATTAGAAGATTAAAACCAGGTAGCTCACGTTAATTGGTCCATAACACATAAAAAATGGGATATGGGTGACAATCATATTATGAGTATTAAGAGTGAAAGAGTGAAAATCAATCAACACTATATGACATTTAATTATTACCAAAAGCTATGTTAAAACTGGCAATAAGGGGGTTAATATGATCTGTTGAACCCAATACCGGTACTGCTATTTATTTACTCTAATGTTTTAAACAAAAGCATTCACCTTAATGCATTTAAAGAGCACCTTTAAGGCACTGTATTAAATTAAATTTCCTTCTTCGTCATTCACTTGCACCCATCATTTAAATCCTTCTTATCTTGCTACTTATTTAGCTTTAAAAACCTTCAAGTCTTATAACTAATATAAACTATATTAGCCAGTAGTCCCATCATTTGTCTGCAGCTTCCTCATTAGCCCCCATCACGTGTCTGCAGGCTCCACAGTAGCCACCATTCATGTGTCTGCAGCCTCTCCAGTAGCCACCATTGATGTGTCTCCAGCCTACCCAATAGTCCCCATCACATCTCTGCAGCCTTCCCAGTATCCCCAACATGTGTCTGCAGCCTCCCTAGTATTCCACAGAAGGTGTCTCTGGCCTCCCTATACTTTACTTACCTTTTCAGTGTTCCTCCTTTATCCTGGTGCTGTCCTCCGCAGCGCTGTGAGCGACACTGATGTGACCTGAGATTATGTCAGCGTCATAAGTCATTCTGTATCAGTGTCAGGATTGGACTGGGTGGAAGCTTGGCCCAGAAAGGGGCGAGATAAGGGCAGGGTGTGGGCAGAGAGTGGAACAAATTTTAAAATTATTTCCTTACTAGTCTAAAGCCCGTCATAAAGTCGGGAAAAATATACCCCATTTGTTTCTCTTCAGCATCCCAGTTTTCCTCATCATGGGCTGGATCCAGACCTAATTAAGTGCTTGAACTCCTGGGCTAAACCATGTTGATTGCAGGGGAGTCATATTTCATCTGTTTCAAACAGTATTAGAGTTGAGAGGTGATGTTTCATATCCCAAGTCGAAATAACAGTGTGATAGTAAAGCTGGTCAGAATCTGTGTGCAATAAGCAATTCAAAGATATATCCCTGCATGCAAAGAATACAATTCACTTGACTCCCCCTGAATTTAACATGGTTTAGCCCAGGAGTAACTAAGTTCAAGCACTTAACTAGATCTGGATCAGGCCCCATGTGTCCCCAACCTCCTAGTGTTTCCCACGTGCCTCTCAAGCTCCCAGTATTTCCCATTATGCCTCTCCAGCCCCCCAGTATCCCCCATCATGTGTCTCCAGCCCCCCAGTATCTAATCATGTCTCTTCAATACCCCAGTATTCTCATCATGTGTCTCCACCCCCCCTCCCCCCAGTACTCCCATTATGTGTCACCAGTCTCCCCCCAGTATCCCCATCATGGGCCTCCAGCCTCCCCTCTTCCCAGTATTATCATCATGTGTCTCTAACCCCCTCCCCCCAGTACTCCCATCATGCGTTTTACCAATCCCCCCTTAGTATCCCCATCATGTGTCTCCAGCCTCCCCCTTCCCAGTATTCTCATCATGTGTCTCTAACCCCCTCCCCCCAGTACTCCCATTATGCGCCACCAGTCCCCCAATCATGATTTTTTTTTACTTACCTTTCCTCACCTCTTCCTTCGCGGTGCGCTGTCCTCTTCCTTCATGCTCATACAGGAAGTTCCTGTATAAGCGTCTTCGGTAGTTACACAGAGCAGCTGACATCAGCTGCTCTATGTAACTTCCGCGGTAGCTCATACAAGAATCTCTTGTATGAGCTCAGCTGCCAGCCGGTCTCCGCTACGCCCCCCCCCCCTCCC
>WWET01002841.1:94940-112226 GCA_011038615.1 Limnodynastes dumerilii | reverse complement strand
TAATTTTCCCGCACATTTCCTCTGAATCTACCACCCTCCAGTTTATATTCATGCCCTCGTGTTCTATTACACCTTTTCCTTCGAAAAATGCCCCCTCCTCTAGCCGCTCACAACCCTTTATATATTTGAAAGCTGCTATCATATCCCCCCCTCTCCCTTCTCTGCTCCAAGCTATACATGTTTAGTTCCTCTAGCCTTTCTTGGTATGTTTTGTGACACATGCCATGTACCACTTTAGTTGCTCTTCTTTGCAGAGGGACTACATTTGTTATTTTCCAGTCCTCTGGAATCACCCCAGTTATTAGAGACTGGTTGAATAATTCAATTAATGGTTTTGCCAGCACCTTTCTAAGCTCTTTAAATATACTCGGATGTATCCCATCTGGCCACATTGATTTGTCCACTTTCAGCTTTTAAAGTTCTTTTAATACCTGCTCCTCAGTGAAATCAGTAGTAATAGCCTCCTTTGTATTAAGTCTTCCCATTGAAAAGTGTCCCTTCCTCTCTCTTTCTTTGTGAATATTGAACAGAAATACTTGTTAAGATGATCTGCCACAGTCTTTCCACCCTCAACAAGACTAGCACTCTCAGTTTTGAGCCTTACGATACCCTCTTTAGTTTTTCGCCTTTCATTTATATACCGAAAAAAAAAGCTTTTATCCCCTTTTCGTACCAAGTGGGACAATTTTTCCTTAGTTTGTAACTTTGCTGCCCTGATAACCTTTTAAGTCTCCTTCTGCTTTGCAAAATATTCCTCCAAAAAAATCAGCGTTATAAGTCCACAAAAACCCGGGAAATTCCTGGGTCTGATGGTTTCACATAAACCATGAATTTCCCGGGTTTTTGTGGATTTAAATGCGGAAGGGCATGCTGATGCTTGTAGTGCTACAAGCACCAGCATGCCCATGGATGCCAGGGCTTGCTGGCGCGTGGAGAACCACTGGTGCCAGTATGCCCTGTCATCCTGTATTAAGCACAAAACACTAATGCCCCTCCTAGCTACATAATAAAATATAGTGTCAGCCCTAAATATTAAAAATATAATGATATTTAATACCCTAATATTTAAAAAAAATGACGTTATACCGCTAATGTAAATATACATTAAATGCATTACATAAATAAATACATTTCTAGACATTAAAATTATTAATAAAAAGAAGTATTCACCAACTTGAACGGGATCCAATCTTCTAAGCTTTTAATACAGGGGGCAGGTCTATGCAAAAAAAAAAAGCCCCATGAAGAGCGACAATACTTATGTCCTGCAAGCAGGACATCCTGGCGCTAATGACAGCTCCGCTGTCGTTGGGTCCTATTTATACCCTTTGAAACAGGATTTCCCACCCTGGCCAAGGGTATAAACAGGACCCAATGCCCAATGACAGCGGAGCTGTCATTAGTGCCAGGATGTCCTGCTTGCACGACATAAGTATCGGCGCTTTTTAATGTTTTTTTTTTTGTTTTTTTTGCAAAGACCTCCCCCTGGATTAAAAGCTTAGAAGATTGGATCCCGTTCAAGTTGGTAAGTACTTCTTTTTATTAATAATTTTAATGTCTTAAATTTATTTATTTATGTAATGCTTTTAATATATTTTTATATTAGCGGTCATTATTCATTATTATTTTAATATTAGCGGTATTAAATGTCATTTTTTTTATGTTAAGGGACAGCCCTATAATTTATTATGTAGCTAGGTAGGCGGGGCATTACTATTTTGTGTTTAACACAGGACGACAGGGCATGCTGGTGCTTGTGGTTCGCCAAGCGCCAGCGAGCACTGGCATCCTTGGGCAGGCTGGTGCTTGTAGCACTACAAGCATCAGCATGCCTATGTGTTATTATTATTTTTTTATTTAAAACAGGCACTTAAAAAATATTTGTTTGCTGTTGCCATTACAATAGTAAACAAATCTAACCAATCGGGAGGCAATGTGAAAAATCCGGGTTGAAAAAAACCCGGGACCTTTCACATTGCCACCCTACCCGTGCGCGACCCAGGAAAAACCCTTCTTTTTTCCCGGGTCATTAAACCCAGGTAGTTGGGAAAGGGTGGTTTCACATCACCACCAAATACCTGGGTTTTTGGAGGTGATGTGAAATGGGTTTCATTCTGTAGATCAGTGCTCCTCAACCTTTTCTCACCCTCGGCACACCTAAGCCCTTCCCAGAATTCCGCGGCACACCAAAAGCAAAATATACAAAAAAAAAGCAGGAATTACAAAGTACATACACAGATATTACATTATTTTTTATTTGATAAATTAAAAAAATCACAGCTAATAACTTTTTTTTCTTATAACTAATTTACCTATATTAGCCCCCCATCATGTGTCTGCAGCCTCCCCAGTAGCCCCCATCATGTGTCTCCAGCCTCCCTAGTAGTTCCCATTCACGTGTCTGCAGCCTCTCCAGTATAACCAATCGTGTGTATTTAGCTCTCCAGTATTCCATTCATGTATCTGCAAGGTCTTCCAATGCTTTTTCTCCTGTTGGAGGCATTGTACCGCGGCACACTTGGCAACATCCCGTGGCACACTGGTTGAGAGCACTGCTGTAGATAAGGAATGCATAACATCACCCACTAGGCTGGTAGCTGACGGTAGCAGTGATTTTGCCAATACCGTCAGTTATTCGTGCAAATTTACATCACAGATTTTCTCACACCATAGACGTGCATATTAAAATCCATGAATTATGGCTAACGTAATAGACAGGAATAGGCGCACTTCCCACTTATTCCCATCTTTGCGGTCAATTAAATTAGCCCCCAAATGCCTTCAACAGGTTCTAATACTATTTATTGTAACTCCAAATGTCTGACATAAGCCATTCTTTTCTCATGTACTGTGATCATTTTAATTTTTTTTTTACATTTTTCCATTCTTCTGGTTTACTTGCATAATAATTCATTTCTCCTTCCTTTCCCTCAACCCCACTTGCTTTCCTTAAGTCTGACTATTTAACCAAATACTGACTTCCACAAACAGTATGCTCCGCATCTTTGAGAGCTGAACCACGTCACGAAATGGAGGACCGCCGTCCCTATGGCGCATGTGCCGCAGGCAAATCGGACGGCGCTCGCGACTAAAGGGTCCCCCCCCAGCAGCGAAGGAGACATGCGCCGGCAAATCTCGCGTCATCACTGATTTACTGGAGACGCGAGACTTTCCGGAGCATGCGCGGAAAGCACGGTGAGTCCCGGAGAGGTGCTGGTACTCAGTCCCGTTGAGTACCGGCTGCGAGAAAAGCGCTGCCCTCTTGACAGTAGTTGTAGAAATAAACAGTGGATACTCTGCATAGGAATGTCCTTCTTGAGTGCAGATGGCATTTTAAAGCACATATCCATTGTTTGTCTTCAGAGCAGACTTTCTGATGATGTGTTTTAATTAGTTTTGCTGGGCCGCTATGATGGTCTAACTGTGATGTATTGTGTCATTCAGGTTACAGTAATGAAAGGCAGCACTAGGAATAAAGATCACTCAACTGACGGAGAAGGGACTGGAAAACGACCAAAGAGAAAGTGCCTCCAGTGGCATCCGCTGCTTGCAAACAAAATTCTTGACTTTTCAGAAGAAGAGGAGGAGGAAGAGGATATTGATAAGGTTAGTGGTGGCTTCTTCATGCACGACGATGTGAAGACCTAGCACACCGCCCCCTGCAGCGTTATTATCCTTTAAAAGCCCCATATTCCTCCTGACCGAACAATATGGTGCTTGCATCCTCCTTAGATGCACACTATTTGCACGTCTGGCCGCTGAAAGTTTGTTGCTGAATAACTTGGAATGCTGAGTAGCTAGACTAACTGAAATTACTTGATGACCATACCTAGCCTCTAAAATAATACCTCCCTGTATTCTAGACATACTTTTCTTTTAATAAAATAAATAAAGAGCTGTCTGGTTTAAGCTGTAATTAAAAAAAAAGTCACATATCAGCCATATGCATAGCAAAAGTAACAGAAGACTAAACCCTATTGCTGCAAAGCTTTACCATATAACTATTATTCTGTTTTTCTTATTGATTGCTTATGTTTTAAGGTGGCTTATTTGCCAATGCCAGTCCTAAAAGCTCCTCCCACCCCTCTTCTGCTTGCTTGCAAATTGTGTAGCATGTTCTTCCAGCATGTGCAAGAGGAGGGGGCTAGCTAGGAACATTGAGTAACTGGAAAAACATTTTTAGTTTATATAATTACTGCATCTCTTGAATGAAGAAAGTTTTGCAGGAGTTTAAAAGAAAAAAAAGAAATAGAACCAAACACACTCTTTAAATTAAGATGTTATTGTCTTTACTGATATTGCCACATTATTACAGCATTTTATTGACATGATATTACTATTCAGATGGGCAGAGCTAATATGTCATTTCTCTGACCTAGAGTAGGTGAATTTTTTTTCAAGATATAGTAGGTACTGCTGTGGTTAGTGAAAATTATAGTTATGCATAGTTAATGTCCTAACATTAAAATGTGTATTATGTGTAATCATTACGGCAATCATTGAAAAATAACATTAGTAAGTGTTTAAAAATGTATGTCCTCCATTTTGGTTTTTATATTTATTTTTAATAATGCAGAAAATAATGTTTGTTTTTTAACAGTAAATGTTTATAAATAAGACATTATATTAACTTCATATTCCTTACATTGCAGTGTTGATACATTGAGAGTAAAGAAATTGTATTTCTAGGCACATTACATCTCAATTTTAAAAGCCAATAAGATGGATGCAAGCATTACTTGGTGCATTTAATTGCTACCATCTCCTAACATCAAAGACAGTGCAGGGATCTGTCAATTGGTTGAAGATCTAGGACTGCAGTCCTACATGAATATAATCAAGACCAGGGGCAAGATTTGCTAAGCTGCGGGTTTGGAAAAGTGGAGATGTTGCCCATTGCAACCAATCAGATTTTAGCTGACATTCTCTAGTATGTAAAAAGAAAGTGAGAGCTGGAATCTGATTGGTTGCTATAGGCAACATCTCCACTTTTCCAAACCCGCAGCTTAGTAAATCTGGCCCCAGGTCTGTTACATTTAATCTTGATAATAAATACATGTTATCAATACATGTACATAATACCATAATAGCAGCATCCTACACAAGTTTTACAAGCTATAAGAGACAAATCTGACATCCTACACAGAAAGGAGAAGAGGGTCACAGGTGACCTATATGAGGCAGTCCTAGGCCCGTCTGCCTGTGTCAGCCATAAAGGTTCTAATCATTCAAAGTGCTGCCCATTACCTCATCAGCCAATATGGATATAGCTTCCTACTATCAATATTTGTGTGTATAGCATTATGTATTCACAATTGTGCACAATATATAGCTGTATCTTTATTTTCAACAGTATAATGATATATACTATACTGTCTTCATTAAAGCATTGACTTGTACAATTAGGCATGTGCTGATCCCTTCATGTTGTATTGGATCCTGCACTACTATACCGAAGTATTGTGTGCTGCCTTCCTGTGCTGTATTATATATAGACAGGGTTCAAAGTAAGCTAGCACGTAAAGTTCAGAAATACATACATTCGTCATTGCTCCTGTCGGCTCCTCATACACAATGTACAACATCCTTATATAACAGCTGTTTGTAGGTGAGGTGTTCCTGTAACTCGGCAGGTTTTTAACACCAGGCTCCGCAGCCTGTGAAGGAGCTACTAACACTGTATGTAATGTTACAGACTAGTGCTGCCTGCGAGCTGACCTTCTACCCCTCCCCTACTGTCTGTTACCTGCTTGTCTCCTCAGACGTGAAACTAACAAAAAAAAAATCCCACGCTGCCAGCTGTCAGCTCCTGGAGCACCTGCTCCTGTTGGCTCCTCCAGCCTTACCACCCTGACTGTCCAGGGGGGAGTTTTAGCAGGGTTCCCTTTTGTAGGGGTACCCTTAGGCAATCACACCTAGCTCCCTGTGGTAGATCCAGCCCAGTTTGAAAGATTGCTGCATCGCATAAGATGAACTCTCTAATTGTCTAACATGTAGTGTTTGTTTTATTCCTGCACTCCTGGTGAGTGTGCCAGCTGGTATTAAACTTCCCACTCCTTTATATGTGATTTATAGAATGGTACAAACTAATAGTGAGTAGATATCAGATTGTAGTTTGTATTACACCTTCTCCCATTTTTATCATTGCTGCCCCATGAAATAGCTAGTTCATCTTATTCAGCAAGCATCCATTATTCCATTGATTGTAACTACCCAACAATACAAGTTCACTGGTTATGAAAATTATAATGTAAATAAGAAATAAGGCTATAGTGAGGTGGATGATGCATCTGATTGTTTAATGTTGGGAGAAGGGGGGGGGCTGACATTTAGTAAATGGATACCTAATTTTAATGTGACAGGGAAACTTTTCAAGAAAACTGGAACCATTTTCCTCTCTCCCCTCCTCTTCCTTTTTTTTTCATTGTTGATTGTTTCATTACTTTGTTACCATAGATTTTTTTTCTCGCTTAGTGTGCATTGCATGGCACCACATACTTTTGTAACTGGTTGGCAGCTCTGTTAGAAAAAATAGCCAGATATTAGAACTGATGTTATCAGTTATGTTCTGTTATGTGTTGCTTCCAGTTTATTTTGTAGTTAGACATTTGTGCAGAATTCTAGTGCCATTGTGTTCCCTGTGTGTGTGTCTCTCTTCTTTTACTAAGAAGACTGTCACTTCTTCCCCATGGGATACATTCATGGTCTTCTACTGAAAAGAAAATATACTTAACCATTTGTATCTCTTTATCTAACATACTGTATACCCATTAAGAACATCTCAAACCCTAACATACTCTGCACCGTGTTGGACCTTATAAGTAAGACGCGATCGTTTCCCAGTGCATTGTATGTTACAGATCTCCAATCGCATGTTCATTTTTTTTAAACAGAAATTGGTGGTGGCTGGTGAGTCTGGATCAATAAGCAGAGCGCTGTCCCCATCTGTACTATACATATTAATACCAAGTCACTTCCATTTGTGAGCCCAACTTAGCCCTGGGATGTCTGCTTTTAAATGTGGATAGGGAGGAATGTGTTAAAGTCAGAAAGGACAAATGCCTATATCTGAGCTAAACACAAAATACAAGTAAATGAAGGGAAAATCATGTGGCAGGGTATGATAGAATCCTGTCCAGGGTCCTAATTTTTCTTGCCAAAATCATTTGATGTCATTGATTGCACGTTAACCTTGTGCTGCCTAGTGAGAATTGATTACAATAAGTTTATTTGGACGTGTGTCTTTTATATTAACCAATGTTAGCATGCCTTGTGATTTTTCCATGAAAACATTGTTTCCTTTTATATGCATGTACACTTGTATAAATAGTGTCCTCTCACGCCACAATGATAGTTTTAATCACAAAGGTACTTCATACTCATAATAGCATTTTGCATTCCCAGTCATATAGACATTTGTACTTACGCTGACCCCTACAGTCTCATATTCAAATTATATTACTTTATAATAGATTCTGTTATTGTGAACATGGAGTTTACTTATAAGAGGTGTTTTAACCTGATGAATGTAATATTAGTCAGGAAT
Source organism: Limnodynastes dumerilii (assembly GCA_011038615.1). Taxonomy (NCBI): domain Eukaryota; kingdom Metazoa; phylum Chordata; class Amphibia; order Anura; family Limnodynastidae; genus Limnodynastes; species Limnodynastes dumerilii. The sequence goes on along the minus strand of WWET01002841.1, from coordinate 104,680 downwards.
TTTAATGACTCACAAGATGTTGGTGTGTGGGGAGGGTAAAACACTGAGGCTAAGGAGTGGTGTGTTGGAGGAGTGCATAACAAGAGGAAGAAAAAGCTGGGTACCAAAAGGCAGGATCCCAGTTGTAGCTTTCTTCTTTTAGAGAAGACATTGTGATAGACAGCATATGAGAAGAATGAATATTAGAACATAGTTTAATCAGCAGAGTGGTTGGGAGTGGAGAGACACAGGGTCAGGGCGAGACTGGGCAGCAATTGTTTGTGCAGAAGACAGTTACTGAGAATATCAGTGGTATCTTCTGCTTGGTAGAGCATCTGTGGCTCACAAAGCTCTGAGCTTCAGCTGCGTGTCAGTGTGTGAGGGAGGCAGGGTGTCTATCCAGTGTTTTATGATTGTATGTAGGCGTTTGTTAGTGCTAGGAGAGGACCAGCTTTGACCATTTAGCAGTTTGGTTAGTATGTTATGATAACCTTCTAAAATGAGCTGTTAACAGAACATATCAAAATAGCAAGAAAGCCAGCATGAAATGCCTAATGTTGCTGCTAGAGGGGTTTTCAAGGCCCTAGAACAAAACTGGTGCTGGTACTAGACTATAACCTTATAGAGCACAAAAGATTCTCTGTCATAAACATTTTTCATAAAAGCTTTATTTTGTTACATTATTATTTGTTTTTGTTTTTTTAATGCTTTTCATTCATTGTAATATTGTTATCAAATAAGACTGCTTTGCATTCCAGTTTGTCTTGATTATGCTAAAAGAATGTGTCCATGACATGCTGTCACGTGCCGGCTAGTCAGAAACGATTGCTTTGTACATTGCTGTGTTCAACTTCACCCATTCTGCATTTCATTTGTGTGGAAGGATTATCAAAATTTCCTTTTAATAACTAGTGTGATTTCATAAAAAAAAAAAAGACAAGGCAGGGATGAGGATTTAAGTAACTGCAATGACAGTGGATTTAAATAAATCTCTTTTAAATGAGTCTGGATCATACCAAACAACATAAATATTAGGTGCTGGAAGCCCTTGAGAACTGATTTCAAATTTTAGAGGCTTTCCTGTGTTTTGGCAGACACTGTACAAATGATCAAATGATTTATACACACATTGTATAGCAGAAAATACCCACCATAAGGAGCAACAAGTTTATAGGTTCTGGATATAGGGTTGCCCTCCACTTCCATATATATAATGTAAATAACACTTTCTATTCTAAAAGCTGATTTCTTTAGTTTATAATTACATAGAAACATAGAAAGTGACGGCAGATAAGAGCCACATGGCCCATCTAGTCTGCCCATTTGTTTATTGAAAACTATACTGACACTAGTCAGTTGACACCCTCAATTTGGTTTACAATTTAGAAAACCCTTATATTTATCCCAAGCATGTTTAAATTGTTCTACTGTATTGGCCTCAACCACCTCAGATGGGAGAATATTCCACTTATCTATCACCCTTTCAGTGAAGTCATTTTTCCGCACATTTCCTTTCAATCTACCACCCTCCAGTTTATATCCATGCCCTCGTGTTCTATTACACCTTTTCGTTTGAAAAATTAGCATGTAGAATTCTGTCATTTTCTATACGTACATAAGAAAAGAAGTTCTGCTATCATTTTGGGTAACTTATTAACTATTAAAATGAAAGCTAACCTATAAAATTTAGAGTTTGTTTTAGAAATATTTCTGAAATAATTTGTGGTCTACTGGACAGTATATTTTCATATCTGTGTAGTTTTCATTGCAAATTGTGGTTCTCCTCTATGGGAAATAATGGAACATTATTTATATTTTCTTGTATATATTGTAACATAAATGTATATGAAAATGTATATAATATATGTATTTTTGTCATTCAAGAACCATCTTATTGATGCTGATGGCCTAGAACATGATGGCGATGAGGCAGAAGATAATGAATCACCTGAGCAGAGAGCCCGGCGACCTATGAATGCATTTCTGCTATTCTGCAAGCGTCATCGCTCTCTTGTGCGTCAAGAGCACCCTCGCCTGGATAACCGTGGTGCAACAAAAATATTGGCAGATTGGTGGGCTTATCTGGACCCTAATGAGAAGCAGAAATACACTGATATGGCAAAAGAGGTGATATGATTATATTTTTATACGTGTCTGTGTGTATTATAAATGTTATATTTGATCAGGTTAGGAATGTACAAAATTCTTGTGGTTTCTAGGTTCTCATTTTGTAGTATGTTGATTAACCTTAAGCCCCAGCTTCAGTATTTCCTTCTGCGAAGATACAATGGTGGTGTTTTCTGAGGCTATTCGTGTCTGGCTATAAACTAGTACAAGTATTTTTATATTGTATTGTATTTTTATAGAGGGAAAGAATTGTCTTCTATAGAGGATTCTATTCATGAATCATTTTACATTTATTTGTTTTGTGTGGTTGTTTTTAGCTATACGGATGCTAAACAATCAATAATAAAAATTACATTTATACTTTTCTTTGTAAAGTTGTTTTGTCTGGTAATAGGCCCCTGCAGAAAACAAGTAAAAACCATATGAACTACAATTGGAGGACAGTTGTCAATTGGCTGGTATAATTTGGATATTTTTAAGGTCTAGGTCAGACATGTCAAACTCAAAACCCCAATTGGGCCAAACAATCAAAATCTAAGATTTTCTGTGGTCACAATCCAGTATTCCCCATCCATGTCTCTCCAGCCTCCTCAGTATTCCCCATCATGTCTCTCCAGCCTCCCCTGTTTATACCTTACTTACCTTTGATGCCTTCCGCCTGTGTGTCTACTCTGCGGTGTGCGCTGTCTTCTCTGTGACACTGGCGTGTCAGTGACATTTGCATAGCCATAAAGAATTCTATTTCCTGCTATCGGCCGATGAAGCAGTTATACAGGGCAGCTGAAAAGGGGTTTGCTATCAGCCCCTGCGGCAGCCCCTTTTCAGCAACGATCACCGGCCCAACTCCACTTTGTTATATTGGTAGCAAAAGAAAAGCTTTTGGGCCACAAATTTGACATGTCTGGTCTAGGTGGACATAAGACTCACTTATACTGTACCTATTAAGGCCTCTTCATAGTTCAACTTTATGCTCATGGTATATTCTGTAATTTTCATGCCCACATTTCTTGGAAATAATTATTGATTTGTTAACAGGTTTTTATATAGTGTAAGTATAGTTGCATGAATTCCAGTCTCACTGGAGCTTACAGTTTATATTCCCTAACACAGACTAAGGTTAATATTTAGTCCATAGCTAAATAACCTACTAGCATGTTTTTGGGTGGAAACTCATGCAGATATGGGGAGAACATATCTAGCACCACACAAGAATATAGCGAAAATATTGACCGTGACCTATACGCCATTAGTTCTAATATAATGCTGTAAAGCTATAACTTAAGTATATTTAGAGTATCACTGCCATGATAGTTAAACCTGACTAGATGTTTAATAATATAATAAAATCAATAAACATGTAGCATTACATAGGTATAGTTTAGAACGATGCTGATCTGTATTAAGCTGCAAAAGTAGAATGTCAATACAATGCAAAACAACAATAAATTGTAATCAGACAAATACTTCAAATTCAGTTTGTGAATAATGTGGTTATAACAGATGGAAAATCCAGAGTTCCAATGATAATTCCTGAGTAAGCCAAAATTGTATTAATAATGTAGCAAAGTCTCTCAATTGAGTTATATGAGCAGAGTATCACACAGCCAAAGGAGTTAGATTGTAACAAGTTTGGCAATTTAATAAAACAGCTGCTAAACGATGTAAATTGATCTCCACACTGAGTCGGTTGTAGAAATAGGGAAACTCAGATGGCGTGGTGTAGCGTGTTCCACCCAGAGCCAGAAATCACCAATAGATAGATAGTGAAAGTGTAACTCACAGTTGGCAGCTGTAGAAACCTAGTCTCATCCACCAGAGTGATGGTAATGTCCGTCCTGTTTTCAACACTGATGTTATAGCTGGCATCCTCCCGGTGTAGTGAAGAAACAGCTCCGGCAATGAGTGTGGACAGATGGAGGGTGGTCGCATGTAATAAATGAAGAAAACAGTTGGCACATAAGGCACTCCTGCAACGCGTTTCGTCTACAAGTGTAGACTTTGTCAAGCTTAAAGGAGTGGTGGTTTGAATCCATTTACCTTCAATACAGGTGAAGTCTCTTGATTATATATAGATCAAAACTAAAACATGGCAGGAAATCCACTATTATGAATGAATAAACTGAGTAGTAGGACAAGCACATACAAGCTCATTACATATGAAAATTAATAGATGGATAAATTCTCTGAATAATAATTGGGAGATAAATCAATCAATACCTACTGGACAAAAACATAAAAAGGCAGATATCAACCACGATATTGTGGTAAAAAAAATACTAAAAGCGATCTCAAAAGATACTCAGACTGCAATGTCTAAATAATTCCAACAAAGAAATACTGTAAATAAATCCAAGCAACATAATAACAAATACATGACTGAATAAAAATAATAAGATAAAATAAATGAAACTGTGTGCACATATATATGCACACACACATACATACATACATACATACATACATACATGCACACACGCATACAATTGTTTATGCATATGCATGTGTAATAATAGCCATAAACAAATGTGTGCACTAAAAAATAAATAAGTAGAAACCTATTGAAATGTAAAAAATAACAATAGGAAATTAATAAAAAAATATTGAGTTATTTTGATCTATAAACTCTAAGGCCTCATTGAAACCCTCTGGAGCTAGTGATTGTAATTTGAATAACCACTCCGTTTCTAATAGACATCATTTTTTTTATCTATCTCCTCCTCTCATTGTATTAGTGACCAAATCTACACCAGAAAGTTTCAATGAGTTTGTTTTTCCATTATGTTCTCTACAATGTGCTTGCATACACTATGTTTCAAGAAGCCACGCTCGATGTTGCGTTTGTGCTCTCTAAAATATTCTTTGAGTTTCCCTATTTCTACAACCGACTCAGTGTGGAGATCCATTTACATCGTTTAGCAGCTGGTTTATTAAATTGCCGAACTTGTTACAATCTAACTCCTTTGACGTCCGCTGTGTGATACTCTGCTCATATAACTCAATTGAGAGACTTTGCTATGTTATTAACACAATTTTGGCTTACTCAGGAATTATCATTGGAACTCTGGATTTTCCATCTGTTATTACCACATTATTCAACACTTATCCAGCCTACCCTGGCCTAGTAGCGGGAGGCTGGGTTCACTAACTGAATTTGAAGTATTTGTCTGATTACAATTTTTATTGTGGCTACGCATTGTATTGACATTCTATTTTTCCAGCTTTATACGGATCAGCATCATTCTAAACTATACCTATGTAATGTTACATGTTTATTGCTTTTATTATACTATTAAACATCTATTCAGGTTTAACTATCATGGCAGTGATACTCTAAATATACTTATGTTATATAATAGTACTATTGGCGTATATGGCACAGGCAATAATTTCTCTATATACTGTTTGTTTATGTCTGGTTCATCACTGCCGTTCTTTTGACCTGCAACCATCTTAGAATATTTTCTATAGAAATAATTAATTGTCCATATTTATCTTTTTAATCTTATTGTTCCTTGTAAGCCCCATTTTCCCTGTCCATTGTTATCAGTGCTTCCCATTTACTTTGTTATTAGCACCACACAAGACCTTGTCTTGGAATCCATTACATGACCTCGGTGCTGTGCAGCAGAAGTGAAACCACATTGCCCTATGTCATAGTCGCACAATGTAATCCATTGATAGGGTGGTTTTTAGTAACTTTCATTTTTGTAAAAACACGCACATGCACATACAGGAATCTGGCTGCAGATTCTAGAAAGGTCATATGGCTGCTGTACAACTAACACAGGAATGTCTACAAAATGCAGCCAGTGACACCATTTGACCATTCCTAACACAAATGTCAACAAAACCAACTGCTTTAAAGACAGCTGAAAATAAGAATGTGATACATATGTCTATATGAAATTAATTCATACCTTCATCTTGTTTGATCTGGAATGCTTGTACAAACGTAAGCTATTTCTCTTATATTAGTGTTCACTGATCTTTAAGGCAAGATTATTATTATTTATTATTATTCTAATCGTTTATTTATAAGGCACCACAACAGTCCGCAACACCATACAAAATACAACAACAAAATACAGACATACAAGGCAGGGATGGACAGCATAGTACATAGTAAAATACAATATAAATATAAAAATATCACAAAAATGATGTCTACAAAATGCAGCCAGTGACACCATTTGACCATTCCTAACACAAATGTCAACAAAACCAACTGCTTTAAAGACAGCTGAAAATAAGACTGTGATACATATGTCTATATAAAATGTAATTCATACCTTCATCTTGATCTGGAATGCTTGTACAAACGTAAGCTATTTCTCCTCTATTAGTGTTTTATGATCTTTAAGGCAAGATTATTATTATTTATTATTATAATCGTTTATTTATAAGGCACCACAAGAGTCTGCAGCACCATACAAAATACAACAACAAAATACAGTACAGACATACAAGGCAGGGATGGACAGCATAGTACATAATAAAATACAAAATATATATAAAAAATATCACAAAAATACAATAAAGTGAAGCAAGCACAGACAGCAAGGCAAAATGCGAGGTGTCGAGCTTTGCGGCACATCAGGGAGGAGGGAATAGAGAGCAGTGAGAGGTTGAGAGGGGGCCAGCAGGAGGGACAGAGTAAAAGGGTAGCAGAGGGGGACAAGAGGGTACCGAGTGAGGGGGGAGTGGTGGAGGATGGAACAACGCTAGGATGAAGAGCCCTGCTCACGTGAGCTAACACACTAAGTGGGAGGGATGAACTTACATAAGGAGAGGCAAGGGAATTGTAAGTACCATTTACTGAGTAAAGCTGGCCATAAACTAGAGCGATTATTGAAAATGAAATCCCTGAAAATCTTCACGATTTTTCTTCTAGAGTCTTCATCTCCTTTAATAGTCTCCAAAACATTGCTTTTGACCATACACCTACCGATACATTTTCCATTCCGAATTTCCATAACAGGCTGTACCGAGCATGGGGCAGAGCTAAGATCACTGCAGGAAAAAGTCATAATAAACTTCCCGTTGACGCTCCCTCTTTTGTTTCGTATAGAGATGGATAAACGTAGGCATGGTCGCGGATTGTGTCTATTGTGTCCGTGATACAGCAGAAGTAGAGCAAAAAGGAGGATCCAGGTGTGCTCCAGAGTTCAGGGGTTTCAATACATGTTGTGTATACAATCGCCTTAGTGTTTAGGTGTCAAAGAACAGGAAGCACGAACAGGTGCAAAAGGGAAGGTATCATGTGAGATGACCATAATCACGCTTAGGAAAGTATGAACGTCACCAGGAATATATCAGCAAATATTTTATGATTCTCGTGAAATGTCCATACACCGCGCAATTTTTTTTTTTTTTTACATTTTAGCTTCTGCTTTGTTCTGAGTTAAATCAAACATTCCTAAATATTAAATAATCATTCAAAAGGGGTTCTTGAATGATCGGCAAAAAAAATCGTTACCATACACTTGAACGATAATTCACCCGATAGCACAATAATTGCAGAATCGGACAGATAATCGCTCTAGTGTAAGGTCTGCTTAATTTATGAGAGTTTAGGCAAAAATAGGTGCAAATGAACATCGAAGCAGAACGAGGGGAGGCACATTTAAGCTGTGTCAACAGTACTGAGTTGTCATTGTCTAGCTGAAATGTAAAAGTTAAAAAAATTAATCTGGATTCTAGAATAGGCAAAAGCAAACTATTTTTCATGCATAAAAAATTATATATATGTGCCACAAATTAATTTTTAAATGTCTTATCTGACAATATGTCCATGTTACAGCCTTTATTTTGTAACATGGTTTGGGCAGATGCAGAATAGAACCTGTTTTGTGCTGTTACTCTTAAACTCTTGTCTGGTAGGGTAATGTTTACCTATATTAGCAACCCAGACTAAGGGGGCATGGAATAGAATATATAGAAAATGAACCTCAAAATCGTTGAAATAAATATGTAAAAAATAAGAATAGTGATAAAAAAAAAAAATGACTATTTATGTATATTGGTACTTGACCTGATCTCATTGGGCTGGATCCAGACTTAAGAAGGAGCTTGTAATTAAGAGGAAGGTTACACCTGGGCAAAACCATGTTGATTTCAGGTCAGTCAAGTTAATTGTATTTTTTGCATGCAGAAATATATCTTTGAATTGTTTACTGCACACAGATACCAGTGTTACTATTACACTGTTATTTAGACTTAGGATAGGAAACAGCAACTTTCAACTCTAATACTGTTTGCAACAGATGAAATATAATTCCCCTGCAATCAACATGGTTTAGCCCAGGAGTAACTTTACTTTCTTAATTTCAAGCTACTTCTTAAGTTTGGATCCAGCCCATTGTGGGTAACTGGTACTCCTCAAAAAAAAGATTAATAGACTGCTGGTCTATTAGGTTTATACACACTGTTTCAGTCCTTAAAAGTTTAAATGTCATACCTCTTCCTTTCACTGTAAAGGAACTAAATTAAGGAGGCTTTCCAAGACTAATGATCTTACTCTGGAGCCAAAGCAGGGCTTTCTCTCACTAAGTACTTTAAAAAAACAAAAAACAAAAACTTTCTATTTAAAGAGAACACTTCAACAATATTTATTGTCTTAGATTATATGTTCTCTGATTATCAATACATTTTATGTCAGAAGTTTTAATTGATGGCTTTCTCTCTCAACCTTATTAACCCAGCCTGGTTACATACAAAATTGTCTTTCTTTAAACATACATCATGGTACTTGTGTAAAATTCATATAACCTATGGTGCAATGTTAATGGAGGATTTTTCATCCAGGGGTGTAATGTAGCTGTAGTCAGAAAGTTGTATTTGATGCCCAGAATGTATCAGGATTGGATAGCCCGACTAGTGACTGACCCTTTTTATGCAGTATGGCTGTATCAGATGTAGGGTTAGTATTGCAGACATAGTAGCCCCGACAACAATTCTTCCTCCCCTCCCCTCCCCTCCCCTGCTGCTAATAGCACTGTGCGTGGCAGACCAGGTAATGTCCATGTTTAGTGGCTGCATACACTTGTTGCAAGAGTAAATTTAAAAGTTTAGTAGTGCCAACAACCACTTTGTCATTTTTGATTCAAGGGGTTGCAGCATTCCTAGGTTTAAACTGAAGTTGTGGTCTCTGCTTTCTCCTCTTCAGTATGCCCTCTGAAGTCCACAGGACCACCAAATTGGTCTATCTCTATAGGCTTTTACCAAGGGGAGCAGGCTGATGTATCACCCTACCAGCAACTCTTAACTGTTTTTTTTTAGCTTTAGCTAGGGTAGTGTCTTTTAATTGCTTAGCATTAAACCCATATTTTTGTATTTCCAGACTGGTAAAATTTTCAATAACCTCCTCCATTTCCTAAACCATGCTTGAAAATGGTAGCAAATCAAGAGTTTCAGAGGACTTACCCACTGTTACTGCTTCAGCTGTATTTTCAAAGACACATGGGCAACTCTACTCATTATACTTTCCCCATAAGAACCCATGAAGTCACATATAGTGGGATCCCCGCAGACTTGCATGAACAGCAAGCGAATGGCCAAGGAAGTCCTTCCTTGCACATTGCCCGCTAATGCGCAGCTCTCAGTTGCAAATATCGATGATAGGATACCACTGATTC
>WWET01002841.1:74186-94914 GCA_011038615.1 Limnodynastes dumerilii | reverse complement strand
TGCTGCTAAGTTAAGTATAGGCAGGGCCCCCCTGGCTTTACTGTCTTCATTAGGAAATTGCAAGTCTGTTTGGAGTGTGATCTGGTGACTAAGTGGGAGGCCTCCTAAAAATCTTTTTGCTTTGGCCTGACTGATATTAGCCTTGACTAACTGCCTGATCAGTTCCTCCATGATGTTGCACTAAATAGACTGTTCCAGAAAACGATGTTGGTGGATGGTCCTTTTTCCTTATTTGGTAGACGGAGATAATTGGGCACAAAAATACTCCCGCAGACTTGCAGATGGTGCCTCAGTAAAACAAATAAACTAAATAAAATTAAGAAATCCTAGCTTGTCCAGCTCCCAAGGCTCACCTGCTTCTCTGCCCTAATACGCAGGGCGATTTGCCACAAAAATAATCACAACACTTTTCAGCATCTTACATAGTTTTGTGTCTCTCCAGAGAGGCCTCTTGTCTCAATAGCCCAGGCTGTGAGAGATCCTGAAAGTACAGCCTCACATCCTTTTAACAGGTGCCAGTACTAATTTGTCTTTTTCAGACTGGAAACTCTGAAAACCCACCATGGGCCTGATGAAAGTTATAATTAAAATTTGCCAAGCCCTGTATTGAGTTGATGTGAATGTTTACTGAGTTTAGCCATTAGATGGTGCTATATGATGCAGTTTGTTTTTGCTTTTCTTTAACAGAAACATTTGCTAACCAGCCAAAATTGAAACTCTGAAACAGTGATACAGGTTTTAGTCCCACATTTTTGCATTTCTGTGTATGTAAAATAAACTCTCTTTTTCTAGACATTTCCATATTGTGGGTGACTTGTATTGTGACATATTTCATTCAAGGAAATAATGCTTGGCTGAGCTTAGGCCCTGCTTGTAAAGTGATACCATAGTGTACACACATCTCTTGTGCAGGTTGTGTTTGTTAGCTGTACAAAATCTAATCTCAATATGACAAAGAAACCATTTCTCTGAAAGAGAGAAATTGTAATGATAATGAACTGGATCCAGGCCTAAGCTCAAATTATGTACTTTAAATCCTGCATATGAAGCTAACATACGTAATTTATAATTCTATATTGCGTTTGTGCGAGGGAGTGCATGCCGCCTTCTCTTTCCTTGGACATATGGACCTTACCTTAGGTTTGCACACGTGGAGGGGTCTCGTATGGAATGCAAGATAATACATAGAAACAAGCCCTTACCGCTTGCTTGCACGCTGCTTTCCTGCCCCACCGGCAGAGGTGGCTGTGTGCTCTATTGGCTGTACTGCTTTCCGATGCATAACTATGCAGTTAGCTTGTACGCAGTAGGAACACACAGCTGGTTTGTGCATGCAGGTTGTGTAAGTCACCTATCGTTCTTATTTCTGCATCTGGTTCAGTGTAGAGCCTATCTGCTTTCATTAGGGAAAAACTGTATAATAGCATTTATATCCTAGACATGGTCATAGTTGAATCTCACAATAGTTGATAAATGGCATAATTTGCATTAAATATTAGTTGAGCTATATTGTAGTTAATGTACTTAGATTCCTAATATCAATGTTTGAATTGTTTATTATGAAGTCTAAAATTGGTTTGTCATAGTAGCTGATAAGCACTTATAATTATGATTTACTATCTTATTAGAGTGTCAGTCTGCTGTTTTGTGCTATATTTAGCATTCATGCACCTCATGTAAGCTAATTTTGTTTTGGTTTTTTCTCCTTTTTTAAGTACAAAGATGCATTCATGAAAGCACACCCTGGTTATAAATGGTGCCCAACAACGAATAAACCCGTGAAAGCTCCCTCTCCTACTGTAACAACCAGGAAAAAGTTATGGACCTTTCCTCCAGAATCTGTCAAAGAAATTCCAAGCCCCAAGAAAGTGTCAAAAGAAGAAGAAATGCCACAACTGAACTTTGGCATAGCAGGTGAGGCGAATGTAAAGCTGGCCACACACTAGAGCGATTACTGGTACAATCATCCAGTTATTGCTGTGTAGGCAAGGTGAATTTAGCAAATTTGAATTAAAAAAAAATAAAAAAAGCCCCAAAACACTATTAGTTTATTTTTTGGGAATTTCTGAATGATGTCAGATGCAAGGTAGCAATGTTTTGGAGTTGAGCATCTGTTAGGGAGACTCACAGAGCAGAGTGCCTTCAGTAAGGCGCCAGCAGAGTTTATACGGTAGTACTTACATGACACAGCCTTGCTTTCTCCATCAGTACTTATTTGATCTGTGTACTTGAAATGTTTATTTAAGCTATTGAAACACTTGTATTAGATCTGAACAATACCCTTTTTGTAACTCCGAGCATTGCAACACAGTGAAGGTTAAAAATCAGTCCTATAAACTTATACCACTTTCACATCAGCTCTGGCAATAAGCCAAGTTTGTGAAACCCTTTCACACTGCAGGGTTGACCCGGGAAATTCCTGGTCCCGGGTCTGCATTGACAGTGTAGGGGCAGAGCGCGGCTGTCAGGGACGGATTTGGCAATAGTAGTCTCTCTAAATCTCTCCAATCACTTTTGTTTAGGTGAGACCCGGGTTGGAAAAACTCGGATGGCATCTTTCACATACCCCGACCTGAAAAAAAAACCCCTTTTTTTTCCCGTCTCATTAGACCCGAGTCCAGGCAGAGGGGACCTTTCACATTACCACCAAAACCCGTGTTTCAGTCGAGACCTGGGTTATTTGTGGGGAATTAAAGGCTGCAATACAGACAACCCTATCCCTGGGTATAACATATCTTATGGATTTTAGCACTGTGGGTGACACATCAATGAGCTTCTTCCCTGCACACAGGGGATCCTACTAGTCTCGCCATAGGTGTTGCTGTGTGACTGAAAACTGTGCATCAGAAAATCGCCAGATGTAATCACCACCCAACATTGGGTGTTTGCTTCGGCCGTAAAACCTGACCGGCTGAGGTAATGAAACCACTTCAAATGTAGGTCCCTCCCTTCTATATAGGTACAGATATTTACAGTATATATACTTCCATTGCTTTCCAGAGTTGGATACTGAATCCAGTTTTGGAGATGCTCTATCAGAAGATTTTCTACTTGAATCCTGGTGATGGTAACTGTTGGACTTTCACAGTTTTAAATTGAGGATCTATACATACATTTGTGACTATCAGTGTTCTCTACCCTCTAAGGAAATTTTGGTCAAAATCACCTTCTTCAAGAACAATGGACCTGATTCAGATCTCTGTGGGAGTTATGTGCACATGGAGATCTGAAAGTAAGCACGGAGGAGGGGAATGCACACCCCTGACACTCCCCTCCTTACTGAGTTCTGGGCACTTAAGAATCCAGAACCCTACCGTAACTTAACTTAACTCTCTCCATCCCCCACACTTAATTTCTGCATCATACAGACAAGGTTCGGCATGCTAATTGAGTGCCGGCCTTTTTCGGTAATTCTTATATACAGAACAAAGTTTCGGATGGAAGCCCCTCAGATGTGTAACATCTGCCATGCTTGCGCCAATGTTACTTGTCATGGGGACTTATGCAAATGACTTGCATTAGTCCCCTCTACACCTAAACATAAATCAGGGTTAATGTTTGTTATATTTAGTACTGTGAGAAGTTCCCTATATATAGTCCATCACCGTCGCTCTCGCTTAGTGGCGCCACTAATAATCCACATTTTTGTACATGTTTATTGGGTACTGCCACTGCCTGCTGGGATCGTTCTGGTGTGTAGTTTAACAGTTATTCGTCATTGTTTGTCATCATTTTCATCATTTATTATGCAACGATAAGCCTGATTTCAGAATCATAACTAATAAAGAAGGGTATACTAGGTAAGTCTTTAAAGTAGAAAGAGTTTGACATACCGGTGCTATATGAAATAAACTGAAGGATTACTCTTTGCCATGTGACCTATGCAGCCCCTTTTCCTGATAGCACTACCCTAATGGCAGTTGTGTTCTACAAAAAGGTAGAGAATACAGGTGATAATCAGACAAGAGGAACGCATCCCATTGATGTTTTGTGTATGCCATTTAAAATAAAATTGTATTTCAAATTTTTTTAAATACACAATACTTTATGAAACTGGATTTTAGGTTACTATCTCAGTTGTTTTTCTGTTTGGTTTGTGTGTGTGTGTGTGTGTGTGTGTGTGTGTTTGTGTTATATATTTTCTCATCTCATGCAATTTCGTTTGGGAAGTGTTGTGGGTAATGCATAGGATTCTGATCCTGATTTAGCAGTTGGGGTTGCTTTCTGCATGCTTTGTGTGGAAATAAGCCCCAATCTTTAAAGTTCACATGTGCATGCAACAAACTTCAAGCATGAGTCTGGATCCTCAAGAGTCAGCTTTCCATGCTGGAAGTGGGTCCAACGGAGGGTTCAGATAATAAGGCATGCTTAAAGCTGTCCGCATGGTGGGAGCTGGTGGGAGCTGGGAGGTATTTAAATCGTACAGTAAGAGCTTACGTACTATACTCATTTACGCACTACCCCATTTTAAGTGGTGCTTAAATGTTAAGGTTGGGTCCTGCACACAGGCAAAAGTGTGAGGAGGGGCACTTATGCAAATTAGAATTGCATGGAGATCCGCAGTCATCTCGCTGGACCTTCCTATATCAGGATCCGGTCAAATGGTTTCATTGCATACATACTTTACATCCTTACATACATTCCAGTATTCCACACCCTTGGAGATACTTAAGGCTGGGTCCTGGTGGTGGATCCACCATCTGCACATAGGAGAGCATGGGGAGAGCTCAGCTCTCCGGCATTCGGGGTTGTGTTCCGTGCCAGTTCCGTACACTAGTCTCCGCAGAGAAGGCTAGCATACGAAATTAAGCACTAAGGATCCACAAATAATAACGTTAACCCATTCCGGATGCAAAAGTGCGTAAGTGGGCTGCATGGAATGGAGGGCACGTGCACCCCCCAGCTTTTAGGTCCGTTTTACTAATGCAAGTCCTATTATATGGAACTAAGTGACATTTAATAAGAAAGAGGCTATGCGTCCTCTCCGCCCCGCCAAGGATGGCGGGGAAGCGTTTAAATTTTACAGTGTGGGTGGGATTAGGGTTGGACGGACCGCTGATCCGCTCGAGTGACTTAAGGCTGTCTCAAGATATGTAATGAAGAGGTTTTTTTCTGTGTGCCATGTGTTCAACTACACAAATGACTGCTGGTTGTGATATTGAGTGATTTCATGAGTGACAAAGTAACTATTTTTCTCAAATTAGCTAGTAGAATATGAAAACATAACTGCATATGATTACCAATGGAGTGTCAGTGAGTTGCTATACACACCCAAAAATGGTGATCAATCCATGTGTGTAGTTTAATATTTAGGCCATAATAGAACATTTGTAATAAAATGCACTAAACCTTTCCAAACATAATTTAGTTTCCTTTGGGCACTGCGTATAATGGAAAATGTACTCAGATAGTAAGTTCAGTATATGCCAGAGCCTGTAAACATTACCCTGCTTCAATTGCCATCAGCTGAAGCAATGCTTTTGTTTGGTTAATGTCTACTGACAGGGCCTGCAATGCATACTGCGTTTACTTACAATAATGCAGAAAGTGAACACAGGATTGAGGAATAAATAGAGACATTTTGTTATTCTTTGAAAGGGAATGTTATTCTGATTTGCCTCTTTCCCATGATTTTTTTTTTCATCATGGAAATGTACTTGAGCTTAATGAGCCTGTGTGTTAGTAGCTATATCACCTTCCCTTATGAAACGATCACCCTCTCTCTGAAAGGTCTGGTTAACATTGTAGCGCTCGGTTAAATCCCCAAAAAATGCATGGAACTCAGTGATTGTTTTTTCTTGTAAATAAAAATCACTGTAACGTAATCATTTAATATTTGGTAATAAAATTCCTGTAGGTAAACACTTTGTTTATATATAGCATTGTTTTTGTTGTTTCCCTAATTTTGTAAGAGCAACAGGTCATTTTGTGGTCGTTAAGGTAGGGTTTGGGTAGCGTATTTTCACAACATACGTCCGTGCAGGGGGTGTGTTAAGGGTAGCGTAGCGAATTTACGTACGCGAAAATTCGCTACGCGAACAAACGTGCTGCAAACGTTGTTCAGGATCTACCCCTTTGTTTATATATATATTTTGTTGTTTCCCTAATTTTGTAAGAGCAAGAGGTCATTTTGTGGTCGATGTCGCATTTTCTTCATTCAATGTGACAGGTCTTTTGGTTTTTTTCACTTACAAAAATGAATTAGTTTTATGCGTGAATCTAATATGTTGGAATATGTATAGTAAATATGTGGAATTTTTATGGAAATCTAAATAACACGTGATATCTATATGTATGTAGATAAGTCAACTTTTTAACAAAATCTTACATGTTTATAAAACTTCTGAAACATTTACTTCAACTATCTTTCTTCAAAAAACCACAAACCATCTCATCCCACCTCAAAAATAGTTTGGGGCTTAGACATTCCAGCTCTTCTTTTGACCCTCACTCTATAGGCAGCTCTGAGTTTTCTACCCTACGCCTATTGCACTTGTTTGTTTTGATTTATGTATATATGCTTTATATTTTTGGCTATATTGTTGCACTAGGTCTCATTCAGCTGGCTTCCGAGCTATCCCCATTTACATGAGATTGGCACGGAAGTCTTAAGATAAAGGGTCTGCTATTGGAATTCTTTTCAAGAATGGAGGGTTGCCAAGGGGAGGTCTGGCTACAGTATGGTTCCATAATTGGATCCCAGCTGTGGCAGCACTTGAAGTTCGAAAGTCTGGGCTCTGTTCACACCTAAGAGTGAGTTAGGTGCAGACAGATCCACACCTAACTCACCCATCCTGCGCCTAACCCGCCCCCTGTTTTTAGGTACCTAATAGCACTTAAGAGTGCCATGGGGCTACCTTAACTAACGGTGCGTAGTTTCCTTCTTAAAAAGGAAACTACGCACGGAGAACGACTCTCCCCTCAAGACCCCCCCACACGCACTCCCTGGCTAATCTAAATCCCTCCCACTTCTACCTAAACACTCATCGAGTCAGTCATTTCGCAAAACTCCACACCGAAGAAGCAGAAGCTTCTTAGGTGTGGATACGCCCCTCTGTATCCAGTGCCTTGTTGTTAAAAAATCCAAATATATTATCCACTTTCTCTTATAACTGAGGCGATGTGTAAAAAAAAAAGTTACACATGATTTCTATTATGTATAGGTAGCAAAGTACCAACTTTGCTTTGTTTTTTTGTAAAGTTATTTGTATCTTTTGT
Source organism: Limnodynastes dumerilii (assembly GCA_011038615.1). Taxonomy (NCBI): domain Eukaryota; kingdom Metazoa; phylum Chordata; class Amphibia; order Anura; family Limnodynastidae; genus Limnodynastes; species Limnodynastes dumerilii. Next base: position 87,696 of record WWET01002841.1, on the reverse strand, counting down.
TAGGTTAAACTTTCAGTTATATTTAAATGAAAGTGTAACAATGATGTCATTTAAGAAATACAGGATCACAACAATGGACAGCAAACATTTGCATTTTTTTTAATACAGTTTTGTTCTTGGCATGTAAAGAAACATTTCCATTACATTTCAATTGATCAACTCATGGAAAATAATTACTAACCTCATTAGAAAAATTGTGGGATCCCTGTGTGATCTATTCTAAACCAGTCTCTTACTGGTTCATACAGGATGGGTTTAAAATAAATACATTAATGTTTAAGGTAAAGAATATTTTTTATATGTTTATGTACAAAGTACTGTATACAGTGACACCTATTATTATGTTGTCCTATTATTTATGTGCATTTGGTACCGTCCCTATTCCCTCTGATTCCACTGTCCTGATTAAACATGTTATTACCCAGGTGATGAGTAATGTGAAAATTCTAGTAGCTAAGTTCTCTGTTTTAGGTGGTACTAGCTGTACTTAAATGTGAGCAGGGGGATTGTGGTCTTTGTTTAATAAACAAACTCAAACTGCAGACACAAACAAAAAAAAGTATCCACATTCCTTTAAAAGGGGGTGCATTTAATCAATATGGTAGTTGAACATTAACGTTAAGCTTGTCTGATTTCTAATCTTGTAATTTGTTTTATTCACAAGATCCAACGCAAATGGGAGGACTTAGTATGCTGCTTCTAGCTGGTGAACATGCCTTGACTGCACATAAGGATCAAACATTGGCTGCACAAGTAGAAAACACAGTGACAGAGGTCTGTATTCACTTTTCTCTGAAGTATGTCTTGTTTAATAGTAGATTAAGCATATTGCATTCTGCATTAGTAAGTTGTTCTCATTAGCTATGTACAAAATATACAAACAGCAAGAGCCAGGCGTATAAATAAAGTAATTTCTGCATATTAAATCCATATTCTTTTCTAGGAAAAAGACACTTGTGCATGTCTAAGTACTGAATGTAACTAGAAATACATGCATTACAGATCTGTTTGATTTGTTTAATAATGCCCTATTCAAAAGAGCAATGCGTGAGCTGCATTTAGAAAAACACAATGCACTGGGAACACACCTGAGGTTCATACTGGTTTGTCTTTATCTGTCTTATCGTCCATTGTACTAATGTTTCAGGTTTTTATAGGGTGTATCTTGAGAAAAACATACATGCGGATATAAGCAGTGTTTCCTAACCTAACAGTGCTTGTTTTCCTGCTCTCCTCACAGAGCTCCGGAGTCACAGTTATGTAGTTTTCCTCTTACGTACGTTGTTTTAAGAATTGAGCTGCTATGCATGCGGAGTAGCTTATTTACTCTATCTACGTACCATTTCTGTACATAGATTGTGCCGTGCTTACGCAATCTACATACAGAAATGGTACGTAGATAGCGTAAATAAGATACTACGCATGCGTAGTAACTGAATTCTTAAAACAACGTACGAAAACTACGTAACTGTCAGGCCAGAGGTACGAAAACTACGTAACTGTGAATCCGGGCCAGAGGCACAAGTGATATGAGTACAACCTGTGTAGCTTTTAAAATATAACTGTAGTGTTCCAGAAAGGAGACCTGTAATCCTGCACCGTTAGGTGAGGGACAAAGGTTAGAAAACTTTGAATTATAGTGTAAATATAGCACTTTTGTATAACATTTAAAGGCACTGTTGTACTAGCTGGATAAATAATGTTTTAGTTGGTTTCAGTGTTCGCTTTGCAATTGCTTCTGTTTTTGAGCCTAGTTTATATCAGCTGATCATATTTCACAAAGTGGTTTTGTTTAGCTTATGTCCAGTACATTGTGATCATCTAAGCCAATGTTGCTTTACCTCCCGGGGTTCACTTACTTGCAGTTGTTCAGAGTTTTTCAATTACTGGCAGGTCCTAGACCCTTTATTAAAGCGATTACAAATTCTTCTTCTCAGACCTGTGGCCTCAGGAAAATAGTTATTTTCTCTTGAGCACGAAGAATTTGATAATGCATACTATTTAAAACAAATGTACTTCTGTTTTATTCTTAGTTGTGACTGTGTGTGTAAAAAATAATAATAATTCTTCATTCAGGTTTTATATGTGCAATACAATTACTGTAAATGTTTCAAGTAAAACCCCTTTTTCATTCTTTTAATCATGTTGCATTGCATAAGAGGTGCAACCTTCAAATGTACACTGGTGGTAGTTAAACAGTATTTCTTATTTCTCACATGAAAGGGACCACTTGGCATCCTCACAGCATCCAGCATTATAACACATTGAGCCATTCTTCTTTTCAGTACTCCCCATTTGTTGATGTTACAGCTTTGGCAGATGCTCATTGTTCAGTGTAATGGAGTTGTGTGGTTTCATCTTCCCAGGGCTTCCTATGTCCCTTTTCTAACAATACTATGCTTCACTGTGAAATTAATTTTTAGATCTTTTTAATAAATTGTTCATACACAATGCAGCACATAATTATAATTCAGAAGATGAAACCTGCTGAGGACTTCTAAGACCTCTTCTTGTAGTCCACAGTTATCCTTATATTAAAATGAAAAGCTTAATAAAAATGTCTGTCTTTAGAGAGCTGGGTGCTTATATTGCTCCGCTGATTAACTTCAACAGTATCATTTTATTTTTGTTTCTATGCACAGATGTCTTCAAACATTGCTCAGGTAACAGACCCCGAGTCTTTCCAGCCCACAAAGAAGTCTGCATTGTTTGAGTTTGCAGAGGTAGGAAATGTTGAGTATAAATGAACTCTGATATGGAATATTAGACCTTTGTGTTTATATCAGTATGTAACATGTTAAATAACACAGTTATGTGGTGAAAAAAAGAGACGTGTTAGTAATATTCCACATTTTTTATTTTCTGGTACTGGATCAAATGCTGATTATGAAACGTAATTTATAGGTATTTTTTTTCCACAAATCAGCACAGTCAGATGTAAAATGCCTGATCACACCTGATGCACTTGCAATTACGGCAATCCATACCCAAACAGGTCATTTCTGTCACTGATTGCATTCAGAGGAACATAGTCATTGTATACAGTTAGAGCATGCACACAAAAATGAATCCATTTAGACCGAAAGCAGATGTAAATATACATAGTTTTTCTGCAAAACATTTGCACCAACTACGGGGCATGTCTAAATCCTAGGAGCTGCTTATAGCACCTGTTGCATTCACACTTAACCTTCTGAACACAATACGCAAGGTATTATTTTATATTTATCTATTAACAGGTTTTAATATAGCGTCATCAGATTACATAGAGCTTTACACAGAATATTTTACATTCACATCAGTCCCTGCCCCTATTGGAGCTACATCCTAAGGTGCCTAACTCATACATCCATACACATACGCACAAGTTAGTTTAGTCGGCAGCCAATTAACCTACCAGCATGTTTTTGGCATGTGGGTGGAAACCGGAGCACCCGGAGGAAACTCACACAGACACAGGGAGAACATACAAATGCCACACAGATAAGGCCTAGTCCAGGAATTGAACTCATGACCTCAGCGCTGTGAGCCAGCGTGATTGCAGCTTATGCTTGCGTTAGTTTAAAACAAAAAAATATATATTTTCAGTCATGACTATTCTTCTAATGTAGACATTCTATTATTTGCATTTGGTTGTACAGGCCGCAGGATGCATTCAAGTCTGGATAAAGCCCAAAATGCTTATTTGCTCTTGTGGCGTACTGTTCTGATATTCCCTCAGGGCCAGATCCAGATGTAGATTTTTATGAACTTCCATACGTTTTAGTCTGACTGCAGCTGTTTATCCACACTGCACATGCTCAGAGCTTCTAACCAACAGAAAGGCTGAATTGAGTTTCCAAGATGGTGTTCTTTCTTACTTATAGGACATTATAGGCATTCTCACTCAATGCATACCCTGCAAACTTCTGTATTTCTGTGAACTTCTATGCACTTTACTGTTGAAAGTCCATTCATGGCAACAGTTACAAATGTATGGGTGTCTTAATAGCACAGAAAAACAATAATAATAGATTATTTCAAAACAGCAAAGAGGGCCTGACTGAGAGTTCTGTCCTGCTCCAGGTTTGTGGTTTGCACCAGTGGGCAATGGTATCGTGCAGGAAGTCAGACTCTTTCACAAAGACTTCTGGGAAAAACATACCTCACTTCCTCAGTAGTCCCATAGGAGCAAACAATACTGCTAGCTACTGCAGGCAAACTATTATGTCATCTGCATTGGGATGTTTTGCCATTTATCTTTCTGTGCTTTGTATCTTTCAACTGTTTCCACACAACATTATCAGGTTATTTATAGACCACTGCTTCACACAGAAGAGATTTGTTATCTATGCTATTGTCTACAAAAGAGATATAGGCTGTTTAACACAGTAGCATAGAACAATTAACACGATATATTTCTTTATTGATTTACGGATAGATTGCACTATGTTTTATAGGCTTTGTCTGAGCTAAGGCTCCAGCTGTGAAGTCTGTTTTATACTTCACCCACTATGTCAAGTAAAAGGGCCAAATGGACAGATAGAACTGTGTGGCCTCTGTGTTGCAAGTGGAGTTGGGATTCCTGTCTGCTAGACAACCCCATACCCTAGCGCTGCTTCATCTTAACACAGGCAGCAGTAGCAACTTACATTACCTAACAATAACTGATTGGCACAGAGGGCAGCTTTAGTCATCGTTAGTGAGTGGAAGCTGCATCTGCTAATGCTGCAACAGGTGTATCCTGCTCAACCCTTGATACTTTGCCGTTTTCCATAAGCTTCACAAATTGTTACAATTGTATCTGTTATGTGCAAAGTGGCTGCACAATCTTGAGAGGGAATGTGTTTCCCACCAGTGGAACCTACTTTGGAAGGTCACAAGGTCTAATATAAAAGAGAAAAAACTGTGGGGGCAAAAAATCTCTATTTCTGGTTGCTTTATCTAGAGACTTGCAAGTGTATATTTATAGCCTTTGTGATGGTTTGCCCTTCTGTATTTGGATGGCCTTTTCTGACACCTTAGTTAGGTGCTTGTATAGACCTACGGTTATCTTGTTGTACTCACATTGTATACTTTTAGTACCTCCCTGATATTAGTGATACCTGCATTATACTTATAGAACATAATATAAGTCTTGGTTTTAAATTTGACTTAATGAAAATGGTTTAATGCATTTTTCAAACCAGGTGTGCACTCCAAACAATAACTCCTTTTACTGTTGGTCTTTGGATTCTACTTAAGGTTTAAGGATTAGCAAATCCCTAGGAATGCATTAAATTATATTATACATTGTTGATGTTCTGTAATGCTGCTACATGTGGAGGAATAATAATCAAGACAGTGTTATAAATTATAGTATGCACTTTTTTCCCCTTTTCTTTCCAAGATGTCTACAATATGTAATCTCATATTTCTGTGATGTATGACTGCCTTGTAATGTGGCGGTTATTACTCTGTGCTATGACATTTAGAATACTCCTATTTGTTTTTGTCTTTAAAGTATACAGTTTTGTATAAAATATTGACTTATTCTGGGGCACATTGTTACTTCCCCTGTTTTTATATTTTTGTTTGTGTGTCCCCTTATGATCATTACTAAACTGAATAATTATGAGGAGTGGAATGTAGAAGAGATTAAGTGCCTATCCCTAGTTTGCCCTTCTGTATACCTAAAATCTAGTTGTGGACTGCACATTGATTCAGAAAAACAACCCAAAAAAATCCAATATTAGAATTATAGGACCTGATTCACACAAGAACCTTCTTAAAATAAGAACTTAAAGTCACTCCTGGGCTAAATCATGTTGATTGCAGGAGAGTCATATTTCATCTGTTGTAAACAGTATTAGTGTTGAGAGGTGATTTTTTTTTCCTAGCCCAAGTCTAAATAACAGTGTGATAGTAAAGCTGGTCAGTATCTGTGTGCAGTAAGCAATTCAAAGATATATCCCTGCATGCAAAGAATACAATTAAATTAATTCCCCCTGCAATCAACATGATTTTGCCCAGGAGTGACTTTAAGTTCTTATTTTAAGAAGATTCTTAAGTGTGAATCAGGTCCATAGTCTTTATTGTACTACAGCTTCCTATGTACTACAGTGATACATTTTTGTTGTTCTGTTCAGATTTCTTCTAGCACATCAGATTCAGATATCCCGATACCTGCAAAGCGCTGTGAGAAGTCTGCGCTTTTCCAGTTTGCTGAGGTATGCACTAAGAATAATGCAGTTTGTTTAAATGTGCTGATATGCAACGGACTGGATTCACGCTTGCGCTGGTGCCTGAGCCGAGCGCCAGTGGGAATTAGATATTGGAATAATAAATATATATTTATGCAACATTTTTACATAGTACTTATAGTATACATGTGCCATGCCTCCCTTTCTAGAGGCTGTTCTGTAATTATCTGTGTTTCTGTATAGGATAAATAAAGTTTTGTTTGTTTTAAGCTTTCAACATTGCAGTTATTTATACTTTTCATTTTCTTTCAGATTTCAGAATTTTGCTGGATAATGTGCCATGATTATTTGTGGAAAGAGCAGTTAAAAGTTTTGTAGAGCTAAGGTGTCTTTGTTTTCTTCATAGATAACATCAAGTACCTTGCAGATTAACAGTCCAGAACCAGCAATACGCTGTGGAAAATCAGCCCTTTTTCATTTAGCAGAGGTAAAATTATCATATGGAATATCTATTTATCGTGTTTATTGAAGTTACTGAAGGCTGAAATTAATGGTTTTATGCATCCTTATGAGAGATCATAAATAAAATTTTAACAATACAGTTATCTATATAAATTATCTTTTTATTCCCATGTTGCTTTCGAAATAGCTGTTAATGAGCGTTTAGTAAGATTGGACAACGTTCATCCTTTGGCTGTTCTACTGAGGCTATAGGGAACTAGGCAGTAATGATTGAACTGTATTGGATCTGCTGTTAGTGTACTGGAGAAGCTGATAGGATAAGCATTAACATCCGTTAATCTGTTAACATCCGTTAACATCAAGTCTGTCTGCACACCCACTCTTCTTGAGAGTGAAGCAATTAAGGTGTTGTATTATCAGACATGTTTGCTCCATCATTTGCATTTTGTTAGCCATTAATAGATACACCTCACTACTTTTTATTTCCCATTGTATGACTGATGTGTCTGTTGGTTTCGAGTGTAGATTTCCTCAAGCTCATCACATTCCGATTCATCCGCATCAGCTAAGCAGTGTGGGACGTCAGCATTGTTTCAGCTTGCAGAGGTAACCATTGCAATATTTAACAGAACTTTTTTTGAAAAGTGAACAACACCATGATCTCTATCATAATATTGATTCCAGAACAGTAACAATACAAGATATATACAGTCCTCTGTTCCTGAGTATGAGACCCCAGACCACCTTGTAAACCTTCTCTCCACTCTCAGTAGACGTCTCTGCAGCCTTAAATTGCACCTTTGTGTACTGAGATGGGAACAACCTGATTAGACACATTGGATCGGATTCATACTCCGCTGCAGAGGTTATCGTACAAAATTTGTGATCCACAACCCCACACATGGGAGAGAAGGGCGGATTGTGGATCTGCCAGCAGGACCTTACCTTAAGTATTCCGCACAGAAACCCTTCCGTATGGCTTAGCCAAGCCCTTACTGTACAATATAAATGCTTATCTCCTTCATATGGGGGGTGGTAATGCCCCCCGTGTGCGAGTCTCAGATCTGCACAGAGTGCAGCATTGGCTTTCTGTGCTTGGTTACGGTGATAATGGTACTGCACATGTACCATTCTCTTGCAGACTTCCATATGTAGCATATGAATCTGGGCCATTGGGGTTAATACAGAATAAGTTCAAGTTAAAACATGAGCAGATGTGCATCCTGGAAAACCCTTTTTCTTTCATTACTCCTAACTTTGACTACAATTTTGTAAGTGTAATCAGATCTACCTCCTAAAAATCCAGCTATTTTGAACATATTCATTTTTCACTGTGTACACACACAAAAAAATGCTACTTGATAATACATTATATTATAGTATGTAACCTGCGTCTAAAAATTCACTACAATAACACAACTCGAGGTATAGGACACCAGCTCTGATATCTGTTTAGGTCGTTTTCGGGGCCCCTCCACAGTAAATAGCCCTAAAAATGCAAACCGTTATTTTACTGATATTTTCAGCACTGCTCCACCAGACCACGCTCAACAATATTCCATACTACCGTACCTTTCTCCTATACTTGGCTATGCTTCTGCTTTTCCACAAATCATGCGACTGACCTGTGAAATAGCATGTGCAATTGCAATCAGAAAGTATTGTGGGGTCATAACTGGTGTTTCATTGACTTCTTTATATTTATTTTAAAGTGCTAAAGCTAGTTTTAGTAACTCTTGTGGTTATTACTTTGTTTTAATATCTAACAGATATATCCAGTCCTTTTTTGTCATAGAACGCACTGGAACGGAGTTCTGGCACCTTTTTTCGACGGATTTTACAAATTTTAATAGTTTAAAAAAATCATTAAAACAGTGCGTGCGGGCTGCTTGTGTATTGAGTCCAATGTAAAAAAAAAAAAAGCACTGGATATATCAGATGGTCAAGATGCTGACAAATTACTCTTTTAATTTTAATTTTCAAAGTGACATCTTGTGGTAGAAATATGTATTTCAGGGAAATTTTGACTGCTTTTGGAAAACATGTTTCTGCAAAAGCTGAAAATGAATGATCTGGCTTTATAGGCTGCTTTATCTGTAAATTATGCTGTGAAATTTTAACTGTTATTGTGTTATTTCAGTAGATTTTATCTAACATTGCTTATGTTTTTATAGATGTGTGTGGCATCAGAAGCAGTGAAGATAGAAATTTCTGGCAATATAAATCCAGAGAAATTGAAGGCTTTGAATGTGGATAAGGCTGATGAAGACATGATTGATAGTAGCATGAAAGAATGTTCTAATGTTTGTGAAGTAAAAGGCTTTAGCAATGTTAAATTTAAAACACACCGGTCACCTTCCCCAGAACAATTGGATGGAGACTTTGTTGGACTCCTAAAACAGGACAAAATTAAAAAGAAAAAGAAGAAAATAAAAACTGACCATGAAGCTGCTGAGAAAGGTTCTCCAAAGAAGAGCTGTAAAAAAAGACAGTCCTCTGAGTCAGATATTGAAAGTGTCATGTACACTATAGAAGCCGTTGCAAAAGGAGATTGGAGTGTACAAACGCCTTCCATTTCCCCAAGCAAAGTAATATGTTCTGCTGCTAGTCCAAAACATAACTCAGATTTTAAGCCAACAAAGAAAAAGTCAAAATCTAAAGAGAAGAGAATGTTGAAAGAGAAATCCTTAGAGACTACCAAAGACTTGATAGAACCAGAGCCCATAACATCCACCCCTGCAGTGGAGTCACCTGCTGAATTACAGGAAGACCTAAAAGAAGAGCCACTATCTCCTTCAGAGGATGTCCCACACTTGTGTTTGCCGGAAATGCTGAAAACTGAGGATTATGAAACGATTAAAAAGACTGAGGCTTGTGGGTCAAGAAAGTCAGAGAGATCCTGTAAAGGGGCTCTTTATAAAACTCTGGTCTCTGAAGGAATGTTAACAACTTTACGAGCTAATGTTGACAGAGGTAGGCAAATGAACTAGTCTGTTCAAATTAAGTTAGTGTTTGGCATAAAATCATGTACTGACTCCTTCAGAGTCCTCAAATTAATTTCAAGGTTGTTTTGGAAAACATCTTTTGTAGCATTTGACCATTTCTATCCCAAATGCTATTCTAAAGACCATAACGTGGACTAAAATTTTATGTAGGATGTATTCAACACAGTTTATTGCATGTGCTACTTTATATATCTGTATCTCGCTACCATCACCAGAAACTTCCCTATTTCATGTTTTTCACGTTACAATGGGCCAGATCCAGACCTATGTGCTTGATACGTTTCATCCCGTGCTAGCCTATGCTAGCCTATTTTCTATGCACTCCCCTCGCTCGTACGTACTTTGACCATTTTACGCTTGCCAAACCCTACCTTAACTTTTCAAAGCATGAGTACTGACGTACGTAAAGGCTTCATGTACGTAAGTGTCTAAGCACGCCCATACTGCACGATTAAAATGCCTCACCCCGCCTCCAAAGCGTCATTACGGATGTCGTATGTCTGTCACGCCCCTTCGTTTATAGTTACGCTGTTGATACGTTGCTGGTACGTCCGTTCAGAGTTACATGGCGTAACATCTGCCGTGCGTATGCTATTATTATACAAAATAACGTTTTTACATCTTAGACTAGCGTAAATACGCTAACATACCTAGTTCTGGACATACCTCAATGTCATGATCATGAAAGTTTAAATAATGATTCTGTTTCTAGGTAAAAGAAATCCAGGGAAGGGTGGTTCATCTGATCACGAGGGCTGTTGGAATGAAGACAACTGGGCGTTTAATCAGAGTGGAAATAAGAAACTGAAGAAACTAAAACCAAAGGAGGAAGGAACTGCTGGGTATGTGTCTTCTGTCATTATTTTTAATGCAAAAAGACATGATTTAGATCTAACACCTCTTAAACTTGATACATTTCATGGTCCAGACACGTATTGAGGAAATTCGTGAAGACTCTTTATACAGTTTGCAGGTTCCTTACTCTGAGTAGTTGTAATGATAGTGTACATCATGTTGAATAGGTTACTAGGCACCTACATGTTGAAAAGGGTGTGAATGATTCGTTTAAAGGATACCATACTAGTCAAGTTGATGCTTAATTCATAAAAAGTCCTCATATTCTGGATTATTGCCAGCCTTGTGTTACTGCAAACATTGCAGATTTCCAATATTAAAGGATAATAAATCATTGATTCAGGACATTTTACACCCAACCAAATAAAAAAAAAATGAAACGTTTATTGAGTTGATACGTAGTTGACTATGGCCTTTGCCTATCTACACAAACTCAACTTAATCAGGGTTAAACCTATCATGAATTGACTTCGACACCGTTGTGAAGAGTCACAGAAGAGAACACAATGGTTGCGGCTTTGGAATATATGAAGCCTTACCTCTGTAGATATAGCAGAAACACCAAGTGCTAGTTGCAGAGTGGGGTTACATATACAAAATTGACCTTTATGGTCAATTACCACTATAAAAGGTCCATACATTGGATTATCATTTAAAGAGAACGTTTTGTTTCTGTGATAATGTAATTACATGTGTAATACCTTTTTTTTTTAGCTATGGCACCCATGTTTACCTGGGCCCAAAGTGTATTAAGCAATGTTCTTCCCAGAAAACAGACACACACAAATACATACTACGTAGTACACAACGTTACTACTAATACTCAGTATGGGGTGTTCCGCCTCTGTTGAGGCATGTGTACGCAATTTGTGTGCAACTTTCAGTTATAATAAGTGATAGTGCCAGTTGTGGCTGTAATGATTGCACCAGCCAAGTGTGGTGCTAGTATGTTCTTTCTTGTTGCAAATTCTGGGCAGCCTTTACTAAAAGTTATAGTATTTAAAGTTATAATATTTAAAGTAGAACTCATAAATGCATGCAAATTGTGTATAGTCTGTTTATCTGTTTTAAACCACAAAATATTACAACTCCATATGTGGCTTTTCAGGTGATATTTCACCTACATCAGTGGTCAAAGTGGAAATTAAGAAGGGGCGGTATGAAAATTTAGAAATAACAGAAGTGAATGGGGATTTATTGCTTTTCAGTAAAATCAGTGTGTGAATTGACGTATACCTCCTCACTTTGACCTACATCACTGTATAGCAGACTGTAAGTATGCTTTGACACAGGGAGGGAGAACTTTTCTCTGTAATAACAGTTGCCTTTTTTACATAACAAGAAGTAAAAAAATAAAGCTAAAAATAATGTTTAAATGGTGGATATACATACATTTTTACACATTTGTAATCTCTGTATTTGTCTCTCTGCTATCCTATTAAAATGAATTGTGATCTGCATTTGGATTGTAGTTTGGCAAAGCTGGAAGAGGAGTTTGAGAAAAAGTTCAATAGTCTTCCTCAGTACAGTCCAGTTACATTCGATCGCAAAAACCCTTCCTTTCAGAGAAAAAAGAAAAAGCTTAACAATGGCCAAGCTGAGCAACAGAAGGCAAACAAAGGTAACAACCCATCAATTTTGTCTTGTTTTTTTATTGTCCCTTTTATTAGTCTGTCATAACGGAACCAATTCAGACGTAAGAGTGTTTTAAGAAAACACATAATAGCAAAAGTCCGCACATATGTGTCAAGTGCACTCCCGTGACACTACTCTGACGGACGAAATTTACCTGACTTTCGCGTGCTATAGCCCTACATTAACTTCTTTGCGCGTATCGTTGTGCAGATGTTGCAAACCGTTATCAGTCCCCGCTTAGAAACTCAGCTTTCCGAAACTGGGACATCCGAAAGTTCCTTTTCGGATGACCCTATTTCGAATAATGCAGAGTTTCTATTTTTTTGTTTTTTTAGAATGGGTGAGTATGCCGTTCGGCATACTTCACTTATTCACCTTCAGAAACGGCTATATCCCTCTTCTGCACCTCCGCCGCTAGTATCACCGGACCAAGGGACAGGTGAGTAAACTATCTGTGCGGGGTAGGGAGGGTTAGGATCAGGCTGCAGGAGAAGGAGGGTTAGGATCAGGCTGCAGGGGAGGGGGAGGGTTAGGGTCGGGCTGCGGGAGATGGTGGGTTAGGGGGAGGCTGCAAGTAAGGGAGGGTTAGGGTCAGGCTGCCAGAAAAGGAGGGTTAGGGTTAGAATTAGGGAAAGGAGTGGGGACTATTTTTACTTACCATTTCGGACCACAGAGCTTTCGGTGCCTCAAATTATTAAACCTTTTATCCCGCAGATTGCTGCAGTCATTTGAAGTAAATTAGCTGCGGTGAGAATAACTGTTTACGTTAGATAGATGATGCAAAAAAATTATATTTACAGACTTATTTTTTGAATAAGTGAATTGACATAATTGCTTGAACACCCTCCCTTCCTGCTCACCTTCCCCACACCGCTGGGGCTAGTGGATAAACAGCTGTGGCTACCAGATCCTGCCTCTTCTGCCACCGCCTACATAGGTCACCTGCTGATCCGCTCCATGCAATAGGAAGGGACTGCCAGACTTGGACCAGTGTACTTGCTGCTCTCGGCACTTGTAGGAACCTGGTGAAGATCCGTCCAGTTTTCTTTGCTCCATCCCAAGTCTTCTCCCTGCAGCGAGCAAGCCAAGAGCTGAATCTTGGCTCCCCTACCAAACTGATGCCTGACTTCCTGCATTGTGCTGTCTGTCCCAGCTATTCTATTTGGATCCTCAGGCACAGGTTTTGGTGTCACGTCTGGCAGCATTGGATGCAGCAGTTTCAGTCCATGGGATCGGCACAGTCTCTCTGGAAGTGCTTCCTCTCTCCTTTGCATATATTCCCTGCTTTTCTGTTTAGCACAGCATTTAAGGTAGTGTGATCACTGGTATCTCTGTTGAACACTCTCCACTTGCTGTCAGGTGGAAAGTGTAGCTCATCTTTATTTTTAATAT